>CAJNIZ010000725.1:39468-124428 GCA_905231905.1 Symbiodinium pilosum | reverse complement strand
ATCAGAGAGAAATAAGCCTCAACAAAATGCTACTTGCATCACACGAGTTGAGAAGAAGCATGCGTGCCAGGCGAGAGCCAACAGGGTGCGCGTATGGGTGCGCGTATGCGTGCGCCTTGTTTTTTTCTCTGTGCATCTTTGTCCTAACTGCGTGCCCTAAACAACATAACGCTGTATAACTATAGAGGAAGCCATCCAAGCTGGCTACCAAATGGTCGATCTTATAGACCCCTTCAAAGCATTGTGTGACTTACACGTCGACTGATTCTGATACACTGCAGCTGCTTCAGGCGCTCCTCCACAACTGTAAGTCTAGAATGCATGAGCCCGACTCTTTACGTGAGAGGTGAGGAGGAGGTGGCAACAGATGTCTCCAACCTCTGGATTGCAAAGTTAAAAGTCTCGCCGAAACAAGGGCACCCGATCGCGCAGATTGCGCAACCGCATGGAGCCAAGTTGAGTTCCTCGGATCTGGGTTCGGACAGCGAACCCCTTCAGGGAAGAGCAGAGGCTGCAGGCCGCATTTCCCTAGCTAAGGTCCGCACTAACCGGCCCTGTGCGGACCAAACCATGACTTCGCCAGCACTGGAGCCTTTTGGACTTTGATTTCAAGAGTCCCTTGCTGATCACTCACAGCTGCTACAGAAGATCTTGCAAGCTACTCTCCACAACAGCCTTGAGGAACCAACTGAACACCGGGTCAAAAACGCTTCCAGCTGTTCAACAATCTGAATTCTGGGGTCTAGGTAGCTGAGGCGCCAACCGCTGGCGAGGCCCTGGATTGCAGGTGCAATGCTGCGTCAAAGGCTTGGGCTGGCCAGACCAGCTCGTGAATGATTTTAGGATGATGGGACCTTCTGAAGCTTATGCAGCACGTTTCAAACCCAACGAGAACTCTGCTTCAACTGGACTCAATGCTTTGCGGCAGCATCTCTGCTTCCTGCATAACATACCCTTGTCGCCATAATTATTCAGGCTTGAGCACACCGTTGGGTTAGGTCTCAACTCTCACCAGCCCCGTCCGGAAACAACGAGACTTTTCCATGACCGTCAGAAAGACTTGGAGCGCATCCCTTTTGAAGTAGCAGGGCGGTATGTAAATTGTGAGCATCCCTGCCCCCGCCTTTTCAGATTGCAGAAGATGTTGGTATTGAGTTTGAATCGATGACTTTGTACCAGCCGCCATCACACGCAGGCAACATGTTTAAAAGCTGACAGGAAATCGGCTTGGAATTAAATTGCAGCCATGCAGGCAATCCGTGTCTGGTTTGAAGTCTAGAGAACTATCTACAAGCCTTGTGCACCTGTCACCTGCCACGAAAGACCATGTTGTGCCTTCCCGTGTTGGGAGAAGCTCACCGCTTTGACGCAGCCAGCGTGGCCCTGTTGAAAGGTTACAGGCATCGGATACCAGACAAGTTGCAATCCGAAGACAAAGAGATACAGCAGTCATCACAACTCAGGCGGGATCTTCTGAATAATCTCTGAATCATCTGGCTTGGTATGGGCAAAGCACCCTGAGGCACTCAACTGCTCCCAAACATTGTACTGATGCATGGCAAGCATCGCATCAAAAACTGAATCCTGATCATCATCAAGTACGTCAGGAAAGTGACGGATGCTCAGTGCATCAAGAGGTTGTTCTGAGCTTGCGTCAGGCAAAGAGCAACTCAATGTATCTTTCAAAAGGTTGGATGATATGACGTCATTATGAGAGCCTGACGTCTAGCTTCCTAGGCAGAACATTACCTTGGTGAAAGGCTTCTACACCGAGACTCAACCTCATCTTCTCCCAGACCCAGAGCAGGCTGCTTTCCGACTATGATACTTGAAGCGCGCACTTGTCAAATGCAAGTTTGGACACGGGCAGTGGACAACAAGCGACCCAAACTGCAGCACACGCCTTCAGAATCTGCTCGGGTCTTTTCTCAAGCACCTCCAGGTAGTTTACAACACTCCTGTAAGAAGTGAACCCTCGGGACTCTTCCTTGAAAGTCCTGCGATCAACCCCAATTGCCCAACTTACAATAACGGTTCCAGAAATTGCTGAAACCTCGGGAGTTTGACAGGTGCTGTCAAACGATCGAACTTTGGTGGCCAAGATTTCGGGATTTCTGGGTGCATTAGGCATGGAGTTGGCAGCGTAGAACTTGCTGTTTCAGGTTCAGGGGCTTAGGGCACACAGATACTGCGTCATACCCAGTCTAGAACTAAATTGCGTCTCCTGCGAGTTCAGATTCGGACATTTGAGATTGATGTCTGGGAGTTGTTAGGGTTTAATATGCTTCAATGAGATGTCTTGGCCATGGCGGACGCAAGCACCCTGCAAATGATATCGAAACACCGGTTTTCCATGTGGCTGGGCCATGTCCAAACATGGGGGAAGTGTCCCTTCTGCCGAAAGAAAGTAGTGCAAAACCCAGCAAATCATCATTTGTTTGCTGAACCATTTCATGATGCCACCATATTTTCTGATAGGAAGGTGAAAAGAATGGCCTTTGGGATTACCCGCGCAAAGCAAAACGATCGCAGCTGGCTTCTCAATGCAAGACTGCATTTCCAATGAAATACCAACAAAAAGTCTACACCTGTTCCCATTGGCCGATCAGCACCTTCCAAAGTCGGACGGTGCAGTCCTGCGCAGGAAGCTGCAGCAACATCGAAATCTGTGGGCTATGTTTTGTCAAGCTCAGATCTTTGGAGTCTCCAAGTAGTACATGATGCAAGTTGGGGTTGACTAGCCTACCTAGGTGCCAGCCACCGATTGGCCCCTACATTGGAGTAAGATGCTTCTGCGCACGGAAGAAGTCCTCCGAGCCACTTGCAAGAGTTCTCCTGGCGTAGCTAAACCACAGACAGGTAGTTGTCGGGAGAATCGGAATTGACTTAGCATAGGTCTCGGGGCTCTGAGGCTCTCAGCATGACCATTCTGCTTCCCGCCATGCTCCTATCACGAGACGTCACGCTCCCGGACAGCCTAGCGAAAAGAAAAGCATGCAAGGCAGACGAGTCGGTGGCAAACGCCACGCTGGCAACAGAGCCAGAATGGCCACTGAAAACCTAAGAACAAACATGTTCTTGACACTCATTTTCATTCATTTGTCTTCATTGCTCCTTGAAGATGCCCGTTATGCAGTCCCACTGCGCAGCTTAATCTTGCCCCAAGGATGTTCACGGTTCATTACTTTTGCTAAACCCCGTTGACATCAGGCTCGTTAGTGTAGGGGTAATGCGCTAGGACAAGAAGAATCGTCACAAGACAGCACGTCGAGGTTGCAAGCGCTCAGAGAGCTTGGGCATGCTTAGGCTATTTGGCAGCGTCAACGCGAGCCCCCGGCGCGAACTGCCTGAGCGCTCTCGAAATCCCAGGCGATGGCCGTCCTGGAAACCACGCTGGGCTGAATTCTTTCAGGAGGCCAGAGCTGCTGAGCCACTTAGTCAAGTCCAGCGCGCCTTCCACTGGTTTGGGCTTCGGGGACTTTAGCAGTACCATGGGTTGCGAGACTGATGGTTCACCAGCCTTGCAAAGCACATTAAGGTGCTACCGTTTTGCTTGCTTGCTCAATCCATCGACCCGAAACTCAAACCTGAAAGCTCATGTCCGTGTCACGAATTGTGTGCTCTCCTGTCCAAAGACCCCGTGGCAAGAAGCTTGCCATTCGCGGAACATGCCTGGAACGCACAAGGACGCATTTCCGGGCAATTGTTGGAAGTGGATGTCTTGTATTTGCAAACATACAGAAGTCGAAAAGAAACTCGAAGCAGTCAAGAGCACACAAGCACAAGCATGCAGCACCACCGCAGCTATTGGCGCATGATGCGCCCGGAAATTCCTGGCATGCGCTTCCATGGGAGGCAATCAGGTTGAGGACATGTGTGCAGGATTGGTGATTGGATTAGCAGATGTGAGGGGTAAGTTTCATTGCACACCTCCGCTGGGCTGTGCTTAGCTTTCTTGCGAAGCTTCCATAAGGAAGTGCTGCAGGGTTTTCAGATCATAGCCCCAACGCTCTTCGCTCTTGGGGGCCAGATTGGCTTCAGCTGTTCAAGGGCCCTCTCGTGTCCTGGTTACATTTTCAAAGAGTGAAACCATTCATGTGTCCGATGTCAACAACCCTTTTGCAAGCATCAGTGAATGCGCCGCCACATGTTTCAAATTTGGTGGCCACCTGTTGGGCCCACACACGAGCTTCTGCTCTCATGCAGGCGGTCAACCATTGATGACCTCGAGATCCAGCCCGAAGCCAGCGTAACACGCTGAAACCACTCTGCAGAACATTAAAGCAACCGCGAGGTATTGACTCAATCCCTGACTGTCTATGCCTGTGCTGGCGCATTCTGAGCTTTGACAAAACTAGCCTAGCACACGCCATCCGCATTCCTTCCAAATTCAGGTGCCAGGTCGGGCCTCATGATTTCTCCAGACGTCACGCTGCGAAGCTGCACATGCCCATCCTGCAGATCATGTGCAAGCGGCACTCATCTGTCTGGATAACTATTCGACGATCCTATGCTCACACTCCAGACCATAAACTGGAAATAATGGAGATTGAGCACGTGGGTTGACTGAGTCTTGGCCGGCTATGAGACTCAGAGTGTGAAGCAGGTTATTATCTTTGCAGCTTTGGAAGATTCAGCTTTGAACGTCCCTCAGCATCATGCTTTCAGTATTCTCTGGCCCGAAGTCCAGAGCCTCCTTTTGGTGGAAACTCTTGTTTGACAAGGGCTTGCAACTCAATCTCCGGGCGGAAAAAGTTGAATCCGCACTTCCCAATTTCTAGTTGAGGCAGTTTACGTGAATGAGTGCTCACTAATTGCTAAAAAATCAAGGAATTCACTTGTGCTTCTAGGCTGCACCAACCCGCAAATCCAAGCAGCGGCGCTCCATCATCCCCAGAACCAGCGACAGCCCCGACCTTGAGAGCTCGGCTCTGTGCAAGCGTTACACGTTTTCAAGATTGCATCTTGCCATGCAACTTGGGTCATTGACCACAGAGCTGGGTTGCCAGGCAGAAGAAGGAAACCTCCTACGTAAGGGCGCCGAGCAAGGGCCTGGCAGATGCTGGGGCACCGCACGCTGCAAAGGCCACGCCGGTCACCACCGAAGAAACACCTTCAATGGTCCTTCGCAAGCAGCCAGGCATTCTTTGGTAGTCTCTTTGGCGATTCAGAACATGCAGCTCCGAGATTCCGTCCAGGAAATCAAGGAGCCAAAAACATGAAAAGAGGGATCCTATCGAGTCAGAAACCCTAGAAACCGAAGCAGAACAGTAACCCAACTCACAGCAGACTAGAGAGGCAATATCCTACATCAAAGGGGCCTCCAGCAAGATGCAAGTACAGCAGCGGTCGCAAGCCTTCCTTTTGTATGGTCACATGAAGGTGGTGGACAACGGCCAGCAACATGCACTGACCTCACGGCTAACAATCTACTTAGCCGACATCAGCCAAATGCTGACAAAGTCGCTGACAAATATCACCCTGCCCAAAGTTTCGATCGGGCAAGGGCGGGCGGGAGATCGAAAAATTTTTGGGCGGCCCCCGCTATCTTCCACCGGACTACCCCGGTACTGAACCCACTGTGCTCTAGCCACACACACAGCTGCAACGCAGTGCTTCTTGCCACATGACGCTTTAAGTCACACAATCACAAGCATGCCGCACACAATGCAAGTCCTGACATGACGCACTGCACGAACAGCGTAGCACGCACATAGCACTTAGGAATCACACATTGCACCTACACGCGCAGGAACACTCGCCCTGAAAGACCCCACCAACCGAATCCCAGGCAGCAAGGACTCTAACGGATCCCTCTCTTCGCCCCTCCGGTTCCCTACGGTTCGACCCGCGGGATCCTATCGAGTCAGAATCCCTAGAAACCGAAGCAGAACAGTAACCCAACTCACAGCAGACTAGAGAGGCAATATCCTACATCAAAGGGGCCTCAAGCAAGATGCAAGTACAGCAGCGGTCGCAAGCCTTCCTTTTGTATGGTCACATGAAGGTGGTGGACAACGGCCAGCAACATGCACTGACCTCACGGCTAGCAATCTACTTAGCCGACATCAGCCAAATGCTGACAAATGCATCATCCGCGTCGCTGACAACTATCACCCCACTCGAAGAGCAAGCACGCGGCAAAAGAACGCGCACAACTGTTTTCACTGCCATGGGTCCGAGACGCGCAAAGCGGCTTGCCTTGGCCGCTTGTTGGAACGACTTGAGATGTTCTTGTGTGCCCTCGAATCGCGCACTTCCTCATACAGATCCATACCTGCACGCATGAGACCCTGCATTATAATTCGTTTAAAAGCCTTTAGGTCGAACCTCAAGCAGAGCCTACTGCCAAACCTGCTGTAGTCGCCGTTGTGAGCGAGTCGGCTTCTTTGTTCTGCAGGCGGGGTAGCCAGTGAAGCCGAAGATCAGCGCCTCGTACTTGCGGTTGCATCGCAAGCTCCATGAGGAGGATGCACAAAGGAAACTTTGTGGTAAGTAGCCGCGCCACTAGATTGCTGTTGCCCCGGTTGTCGGTTGCAGCCAAACACAGAAAACCACACACTTCCCCAGGCGGCACTCCAAAGAGGATAACGGCGGCTAGAGTTGCAAGCAGTTCCAATGAGGCGATTTGACGATAAGCTTCGCCCGCCAAGTACACCCAGGGTGCATTGATGTGGTCTAGCTTCTCAGCGAACCATCTACATTGCTTGGTATCGTCAGAGTCCAAGGCCCAGCCTGCAATCCAAATGTCATTGCCCTCGGCCTTGGCATCAGCGCGGAAAAGTTCTCTTTCAGAGACATGTGGCTTTCCCGCTGCTACGAGACGGCCAGTCCCGCTCAGTGCTTCTGCCAAGAACTTGAAGATCAGCGCAATTGCACGTGGCACCTTATATGTTCGCCCATGATCTAACGAAGCAGCCCAAGCATAGACCGAAGAAAGGTCTAAAATGTCCCAGCGCAGACAAAGCGAATGACAAACGACCCAGGACTGCGCTGACATCGGCAATCCTCACGCAACTGGATGTTGATGTCTGACTGAGCCACTTCACCAGCCACTGCGCACGCTGCACTGATAGGCCAAGCTTGCACTCTCTGATATTCAGAACGAAACCAACCCAACCAAATTCATCCCCCCCTTCAACTTATGCCAAGAAAAGGGCAACCCCAGCACAACAAAGAAAAAGATTACAAGGCACACCTTCTCAATGCCTTTCTGACTGACTCGCACCAACCACAGCAGGTCATCTACGTAAATCAGCATGTAGATCTCTGTTCTCCCAAGCAGGTAGAAGGCAGCTCGACCAAGGCCAGACATTAACCGGCTCCAGTGATAGGCAGCGCTGGAAATACCAAAAGTGCCAACCTTATTCAACCATAGCTTGCTTGGCCCGCCGACTCCAGTCTTACACGCTTGCAGAATTTAGTCTTCCTCCGCAATTTTCACAAGCCTATGCGCCCGCGCCACATCACCAGTCAGCCCAAAGCATTGCCCAGGTAGCTCTTGCAGCACTGTACGTAGCTCGCCAGCACTCGGCGACCGCAGCTGATCTCGCACACGAACGGCGGAGTTCACTGCAATTCCGCGCGTACCATCATGCACTACACGACACGCGCCGTCCTTTTTCTCAATTGCCCCTAGGGACGCAACTGCAAGTCTCTCCCCAAAGTTCTGTCGGGCCTCGCCCTCTTCCATCTCGACCATAGCTCCGAGACTCGCTTCCACTTGAAACTGCTTCTGGACCTCGCGCGCACGCTCCTTCGCTGACATGTAGTTCTCTCGCTCGACTCCTTTCTCGCCTGACGTGGTCTCGTCATATCTTCGCCACTTGTCTTTCTTTTCAAATACTGCTGGAACACGCGGCAAGCGCACACCCGGACCTAGCCGCACTCCCTTTGCAAAAGACACACTGGAAGAGAAGAATGCTCTGCTGTCGGGGTCTCCAGAAAAGCGAAGGAGCTCCTCGACGGCGGCTAGTATAGAAGGGTTGTCCTTCGGGCCTTTCCCGCACTGGCAGCGTCGCTCCAGCATACTCTAGGGCCTTGAAGAGGAGCTCACGACCTTCCGCTATGAGCTCCGCGCAGAAGGGATTAGCTGACACCTTGCCCTGCGCTAGCTTCGACGCCCAGTCAGAAAGATTGACACGCTGAGCCAGGATCTTGAGGAGCTCTTCGCCAAGCCTTTCGGCAAAACCCAGCGACGGCGTATCTGCTGCGCATCTTCGCTGGCCCCTGGAGAGCATAAAGCCAAAGCCGTCTCGGAAAGACTGCTTCTTTCCGAATAGCTTGGCAGCCAATGGGGGGCCATGGCCCCACTGGCCATCACCCAGCTGCGGTTTGGTGAAGCCGTCCTCATCTTCATCAGAGCTGACTTCAATGGCATCAACACTGCGACTGAGCTCTTCCCACACGCTCTCATCACCAGTACGCTCCCAGCGCCACTCCTCTACAGCCGCAGCACCGCAGGGTTCACAGTGGCTGGGGCTATCGTGCTGCACACTCGCTTCACGGTGTCGCAGTCCCTGCCATGCTTGGTGGCAGACATTGCCTGGGCCAGGCGCTCGGACTTGTCCGACTTGGCATCACGCTTGTAGCGGCACTCATAGAAGGGGTGTCGATGATAGCAGCGCTGACACACATGCTCAAATCGGCAGTTCTTTCCAGCGGAGCAGCCACCACGCTTGTTGTACTTGAAGCAGACGCACTTGCCTTCTGGGGTTCGCGCTGCCTTGCCCCACTGCCGCTCCCAGGGCCGCAACTGCTTGTCCTTTCCAGCACCCTTGGTGCCACGGCCTGCTGGATGGGGAGACGGCGGTGGAGGAATGCCAGGCTCCTCCTCGCTTCCGCTTTGCCTTTTTCCAAGGGTAATGGGGATGATGAAATGCAAAGTCAGCAAGTCCGACGAGTCACTCACTTTCTCGATGGTTCAGGCAAGTGCACTTCCCGTCACGAACAAAGCGGTAAGCCGCTTTGCGTAGCTCAAGCTCGTAGGTCAGCACCTGTGACCAAGTAGGCACGCCACGGTCAGCAGTCTTCACACCTGCCACGTGAGACCCAAGCACATGATCAGAAAGCAGCCGGAAGGTGTCCACGCATGACTTTGGCAGCCAGGTTCTTGTTGAGTGACGGGACCGCACAAAGTCCCACGCCAGCCCCAACCGCCGACGTCTTCCAGCGACGTCACTTCTTGCAAGTCCTCGGCAATTGGCACTACATCTTCCACCTGCTCCAGCTTGACAGCAATGAGGGATTTGCTCGGGACTTCACGGTCCTTCAAGGAACGCCCGTGCAATGTTTCAACTGCTGCACGCATTGCTGCACACTCGGTGTTCTGCACCAGCCGTTGTTGGACACCAAGCTTGGCATCTTGGCGATTTTGCTCCTGGCATTTGAGCTGCATCCGCGCACTCTCCCACACGCAAAGCAACTTGGAAATTTCTTTGCGAATCTCAATGTTGCCCACAGGGTCGAGACCGAAGTCGGACTTGAAGACTGCACGGACCTCCTCACGGGACTCTTCCAAGCCCCCGAAGACCCGCAGCGAAGTCACGCTGCGATCGTAGATCTTCTTCTGTGTTGCCGGAAACACCCCTGCTTCTTCCATCTGGAAGCGAAGCTCTGAATCCGCTGCTGAGAGGTCCACAGCCATGGCAGCAACCGTGAAATCTGAAGGATACACTGATACACAGGTTCTCGCGCACACAAAAGATGCGTGACGCGAGCAAGGAGCTCTACACCACCACCACGCATGACCCCCGCCCTGGGCCAGCGTTACAAGCGCCTTCGGCGCATCAGCCATGCGACAAACTCGCACAAACGCTCAGTCTGCTCCGCGGAATCTCACCGCTGGCTACGCATGCGACTGTCTCGCACAAATGGGAAATAAGGAGTCGACAATACACCTAGACCCAGGCGGCGCAAGCTCTGCCTGCCTGGCTTCTTGGAGCCACTGATCAATCCGCCGGAGCATCATCCGACGTAGTGGAATCGTTGGAACTACCCGAGTCATCTGCTTCCTCGGCTTCAGACAGCGTTGCGTCGCCCGCCTTCCAGCAATGCCTACACGCGAGGTCATACTCGGCACCCTTCAATTGCCACACAAACTCCCACTCGAGCACTTCTATGGAGCCTACACCGCAACCACCCGAGCGATGTAAGCATCGGAGCTTCTTCTTCCCTACTACAGTCACAAAGTAAGGCGCACATTCAGCATCAGGACCCAAATCGTCCTCAACCAATATAGGCGCAGCTGCGGCAGGAGCTTCCACAATCGCCTTTGGAGCCCGCGAACACCAATCTGCTGCCAGGTGAAGCTGTTGACACAATTCGTACGCTTGCCCAGACGCTATGAAGACCAGATGCTCCCTCAGCTCGTCCAGGCCTGCGTTGCGCAGGTCCCAGGTGTCGCTGCCACATATCGTGGCCACGAGTTGCTCCTGTAAGCCATGGATGACTTGCCGTGCTGCGCGCAAGTATTCATCGGCCGAGGACGCGATACGCCAACGTCCGATGTAATTGCGCTGCTCGACACCAACCCCGCAGACAGCTAATAAACTGGTGAGCCAATTGCGCTCCGAATGTTCTTTCCAAAACGTCCGCGCCTCCGGCGCAGGCAGTAACATGCGTTCAGACAGGCTCCAGGCAGAACCTTTCTTGACCGGCACACGCAGGTTGCGGAGTAAATGCTGACTCAAACCAACTACGTCGGCATAATCCGCCATAACGCGACGAACACCAGACCAATCCGCGTTCGGCACGGGCAAGAAGTAGTCCCGCTCAAACGACATCTCTTTGCTTGCCCACACGCGCAGCCCTTCCTCCAACCAGCCAGGAGCCATGAAAATAGCAGACGCGCTCACATAAATAGGGAGGTGTCGCACACGCTTGCCAGGACCAGTTGTTTTAGTGCGCTTCAGCAGACCAAGTAATCCAAATTTGGTCAGACGCAGTGAGGCCGGACTCAAACCACTGAGGTCGTGGGTTCTGCACGCTGTCCAAAGCTTCAGAAGTTTGTAGAACGCTAAGCCCCTCGCGTACTTTGGCGCGGTATCATCTAATACAAGCAGCTCAAGGGCACCCACCAGCATGAGCGGAAGCAAGGGGGCTTTCTTTGTTGGGGGAGCACCGACCTCAAGGTCACACGTCGCTTGGTTGACGAAGTTCTTCAGTATTGGCAAATCAGCTAGGCGTTTGCCGGCATCATAGCCCCCCTTCTTTTCCATTCAGGCCACATGCTTCCTAAAGAAGCCGAAACAGTTGCTTGCGGATTGGATGCCAGCTGAGCTTGTTGGGCCATAGGAGTCTTAGCTTGCAAAACAAGCTCAACCAGCTGATCGCGCCAGCGCTGTAGCTCTGCCTTCTCAATGGCCGCGCGAGTAAGCCCCAGCTTGGAATCTGCTAATTTCTTAGCAGCACGGGTCGGCCACGCCGACTGCCGTCGACGAGCACCAGAGCGCTTGAACGGCCAGGATACGGTGTCCAAAGCACCTGCTGAGCCATCCGCAGGAGCCAGTCTCCTGGCAAGGGCCACTTTCTGCCAGGCAGGGTCTGTCCGCCCTCGCCGCTTGTTTCTCCGCTGCGCGCCGGGCAAAGCCCGTTGCTGAAGCGCGGTAAAGGCGCGAACAGCAGTGGTCCTCAGCTTCCGATCACCAGGTACATAGTCAGTCATGACTGCGCAAAGGTCATGTCTGTCAGCGAACAGGAAAGCCAGAAGGCCCACATCAGGCAGCTGACCACCCTCGCTGCCGAAGTCTGCGCGAAACTTGCGCGGAAGCAATGCCCATAAATCTGCATCAGCGCTTGACAGGCTCTCCTCATCTTGGCTGGAGTCGCTCTCCGGTGCAGAGGCCATGGCAGCGAGATCGAAAAAATTTTTGGGCGGCCCCCGCTATCTTCCACCGGACTACCCCGGTACTGAACCCACTGTGCTCTAGCCACACACAGCTGCAACGCAGTGCTTCTTGCCACATGACGCTTTAAGTCACACAATCACAAGCATGCCGCACACAATGCAAGTCCTGACATGACGCACTGCATGAACAGCGTAGCACGCACATAACACTTAGGAATCACACATTGCACCTACACGCGCAGGAACACTCGCCCTGAAAGACCCCACCCAACCGAATCCCAGGCAGTAAGGACTCTGACGGATCCCTCTCTTCGCCCCTCCGGTTCCCTACGGTTCGACCCGCATCAGCTGCAGTGGTACCTTCAGATTCTACCTTCAGATTCTCGAGCTGAGGACAAGTGCCATGAATTCATCGTCCATGGGTATGAAACTGTGCCTGGGCATGACACTTCGACCAATCTTCAACTAATCCTTCTGGGCACCCACCTGGCCGGGTTATGCCATGACTCTCAGTCGCTTACGGTCCTCTCGCAGTTCCCAGTTTCGGCACCTGCTCAAACTCACGCTACTTTCGAATGCAACAGTGCTTTTGGTCGCGAGTCCCAACCTTGCTTTGGTCCCTCCATACGGACGAGATCTTCAACCCATGGCTGAGAAGGGCTGAGTCCAAAGCTCCAAATCTTTGTGATGCCATCGTCATACGTGGCAGCAAGGAAGAGCCTTGCTGACGCTTCGTCTGACAGGTTATGTCTATCTGAAACCTGCTCTGGGTTACTTTGAGATGAGGGCTACATCCCAGCAGAACACTCACAGTTTGTTTCCTTGCCCCATGTGGAGCTTGAAAGCTGCTGTCCTGTCTTCTTCAACCACTTCCCTGGACCCCAAAGTTCTGAATCCGGTGCCTCGACATCCAAACAGATACATCTGACCCGCGTTAAACATGAAGCCAAGTTGCTCAGGATACCGAATCGCAGCGACCTCCAGTGCAGCTCCGAGACCACTGGTAGTAGCAGGTTGTCAGTTGTATCCAGTAAGCGGGGTCTTCAGCAAGTTCGCAGTTACAGGCTTAGTCTTGGACTGGGACAATAGGTTTGTCATGGTGCAGTTGCCTGCGAAGCGAACATTTTCGGGTGTAAGAGTTTGGGAGGGTTTGAAATGTGGGGTTCACAAATAGATTCGAGATTGGAGCCTTAGCTATGACCCTCTCCCTATTGGGCGAGCCAGATGTGGTCCTACAGCACCAAAAAAAGCTGGTATGATCCAGATAGTGTTCTGTTAGCTTGATGGATGCGCCTTTGAAGTAGTCTGTCCTTCTGGCCCTAATTACTTGTTAAGATGATGCATGCTGACAAAGTTGAGACATGTCGGCATCATAGTTGCTATGGGAAACCGTGATGTTGGATTTTGCAAAGCGTTTCTCTCTTCCGCAACTTCCAGGCCTCAAGCGAATTGCTATCACAGTCTCATGGACCTCAAATCTAAAGCTTCTGGCCAATCTTGTGAAGCTTGCTGGCGCGCATTGGCTTCCCTAAGTACATGCTGATGTGAGATTTGAAGGCCACATCCATGAAGGAAGCGAGCTTCAAGGCAGCCTGCAGTAATGCGGCAGGAAAAACAGCGATCCACAACGGTGCCCAAGGAGGCGGCAGTACAGCCGTCGCTCAAGCCAGCTTCCTCTAGCGTGAGACTGTCATCCAAGACCTGGCGAAAAAGCTCAACTCTTCCCGTTTCTTCAGGATTGCTGCAGCATCCGAAGCTACTCCATGATGTTTTGCTCCCTTGCGAGCAAGCCTCGAGGCTGCTTTTGCAACTGTTGGGTTGTTTCCAGATTTGCTGGAACCCTCCTGCCGCTGAAGTTTTTTGGCCTGTCCGCTGCAACCTGTTTTGCACTGGCCCGTTCTCGGAAATCTTTAACTGAAAGGCAGGAGCCCAAGAAGTACAAAGCTAGGGAACTTGGATGCTGGCTGCTTTCCACACGGCCTTCGAAAAGTGAGAATGCCGATGATCAAACAACCAGAGAAGATGCCAAAGAAAAAAGATGACCATGATCGCGCAGAAAATCGAACGTAAAGCCCTGCTGTGTTCGCTGGTCAAATGCACCTGCATTGTTTCACGTCCAAGGGTCAGCAGAAGGCACGATAACTCCAAAATGCATTCAGCCTGCTACTCAAAGTAAGAAAGGGCATTTGTCAATATTTTTTGGGGGAAATTCGGGTAGTGGCCCTGGTGGTGGTGAGGGGCCACCTGCCTGGTTCTGAAAGGCAAGCATCAAGTTCAAGTCTTCGGCGCGCGCCTGGGGCTGAGACGCATGCGCATGAGACGCATGCAGCGAAGTAGCCATGAGTCTGGGGGGCGGCTATGTCAGGCTTTCAAGCTCAGACACAAGCCAGACATACCAAGGAGACCTGCACCTCTCGAAACAATCTAATCATTAACCTAGAGCACTAGCGCAGGCTGTAGTTTGAGAAGCTATCTTGATTCAAAGCGCATTCGCCAAGCATGCAGCGCGTTGCAAGCTCTAACAGCCGTTGCCGGAGATCACAGTTTCA
Source organism: Symbiodinium pilosum (assembly GCA_905231905.1). NCBI lineage: Eukaryota > Dinophyceae > Suessiales > Symbiodiniaceae > Symbiodinium > Symbiodinium pilosum. The sequence continues at coordinate 110,031 of CAJNIZ010000725.1, read as the reverse complement.
AGTCAACTTTCAAGCCTCGCCATAGAGCCTGACAACGGAAAGTCCTAATTCCGAGATGTATCTACACTGCAGATCGGGACTCGGGCTGCGGTTTTGATGGCCAGCACAAGCTCCCCGACCGTCTGCAGGGAGTGGACCTTCATCCTTCAGAACACGTCCCTGGCTTCTTTCGCGATTCAGCGGCGTTTTGCTTCTTGGAGATGGCGTCCGACATGCTTTCTGTACCCCCGTAATTTGCCTGGTAAGGTTGGGCCGTGGGGCCATGGGGCTGGCCTTGGGCCGTGTCTTCTCAAAGTAAGGCAGACCTCGAAACCTTCTCAGAAGGGAACCTCAGGAACGGAAGCATCATGAAGCAGCTGCGGGCCGGGCTTTGCCAGTGGAATACCATTCATCCGCGTGATGAGCAAGGAGAAGTACTCCTGAGTAGCAGTGTACTGCAGCTGCTCACAGCTCCCCTACCGCCAACTACAGCCTGTCGGCCTCAAAACTTGCAGACGCACAAGTAGGCGCAAACACGTGTTTCTGAAAGGTGTGGCCAGGTCGTGCTCAAGTACGTCAACAACCACTGCGCGCTGCTGCACAACGAGAAACATAGGTAGAGGCCAACCCTGTAGCACCCAGAGCCCCAGAGCTGTCTGAAACATTCGCTTCGATGCTTCAATCCCATAGACACTCCAGGACGAATTCTTCATGCTGTGCAAAACCCTTCGCTTTCACCAGCCAGTTTAGTTTGCATCCAGACTGAAGGCCACACCGACTGCGGCGCTGGGATCTTGGCCTTGCATTTGGACTTGGTTGATGTTGGTGAGTTCTGTGCCCTCCAAGCGGTCTTGGAGATTCGTTCGTGGGAACCTCTGCCTTGGATCCAGATTGTATCGGGTTTGGACCGCAAAGCAAAGGGCGGTCAGTCGGCTAGGACTTTCGAGTGATGCCCCCTCACTGCTTGAGTCGTTCATTGAATCGTCCTAAATCTGTAATGCTGCTGCACGCATTGTCCAGGTTCAATGGAACTCAAGATCAGATCTGGCTTCGAGAGCAGTCTCGGGCTTCGGGTCACAACAAATACTTGGAGACTCTCCACTATGCAGACCAGACCAGAACGCCTTCTCCTCCATCGGAGCGTCAGAGCGCGGCACCTGACGCTCCAGGTAAGTGTGCTTGTGCCTTTGGCAACCCAACCCCTAAACCGGATTGAGTTCCAGCGAGCATGCGAGTATGCGCTGCTTGTGAACGCTTTTACGGCTGTGAGGCGGGACAGAAGACAAGGCCAAATACAACTAGTAAGGGCTACCACAAGACATACCGCCCTGCCTGCGCATCTTAAATACCTTTCTCACTTTGCACTCTTCCCAAAACACGGCTGCGATGGCATTTTTTGCCCCCTAACAAGGCAGCGGTGCGAGGCAAGCCCCACCCAAGGTGCCCTGGTCCTGAAAATGGAAGTGGGACGGACTGGGGTGCGGCTGGCGGGATGCAAAACAGAATGTCAGCCAGAGTCAAAGCGGCATTACAATACGCTTGGGCATGCTGTGTACTTGGGTTATCTCCAGGCGCCTTGGGTGGGAACAGCCCCAGAACCTGTCTGTGGTCGCGCGGGCGTGCATAAAGCGGTGTCGCAACTTTCTTGTCGCAACTGTCGCCGGTCAAACACCGAGCTTCAGAACTGAAAATCCGAATACGTTCCCATATCAACGAAACATTCTCCGAGTGTCGCTGAGAAAATTCTGACGTGTCAACATTGTGAGCCCGGATAGGCAACTGGAAGTCTGAAACCCAACATGTAAGCAAGATTCAATGCAAACTGACAAGCTGATGAGAATGCTTATAACACTGTCCTGAAAGATCTTTCCTACACTTATTCGCTGGTCTCTAGCCTGAGAGCACCTCTCCATACCTCACACATCGAAATTTCCAACTGTAGGACCGAACACGATCGAACATTCACTTACAGACTCTTCCGGGTTGGTCTCAGTATTTTTTCTTGGCCGTTGGGCTCTGCTAAGTGACCTTTGCATATTCTGGGAGCTCCTTCGTGCAGGGCAGCCAGGCTAACTGGCTGGCTTTGAGAGAGAAGAGGTCCAGTTGTGGGTTTCTGGACCAGGCAGTGGCACCTACATGGAACTGCTCTGTTTGATGTCGACAACATCCCAACATGGGGGTGCGGCGCGCCCCAAAACATGACGTTAGGGTTCTACTCAGATAGTGGCCGCTTCGTTCCGTGTTCCGTGCGCTCTGCCTGGTCTGAGAAGCCCACAAGACCGTGGTAAGAACCCGGGCTTTTGGAAACTTAACTCAATACGTTGGGGCTGAGCACAGCCTCTGTTGCTTTAACACACATCGTATATTGTTGGAGCAAACCAACCACAGAGTAGCAAACAAAACTAACTCCTGGTGCTTCGCTTCATTGACAATAAGGACCGAAAACCCAGTGCAGCTGCAGCACCTCTCCACGTACAAGTATTTCAGAACCGATGCCAAGTTGTGCGCACGGGAGGTCATTTCAAGCTTGAGGGAAGGAAGAAACCGGCCAGTGATGTGGCCTTCAAATTCCATTGCATAAATCATGCTCGAAAGACAACAAAGTGAAACTAAACCTGAGGCCCTTTGCCATTCCAAGGCTTTTAGGGAAAAGGAGAGGAGGGAAACTGCAGCGTGGGCTCCTTAGGAGCATTGCAGGGCTCTCGTCAGCAAAACAGACTGCTGCGAGTTCAACACAAAGATCAAATCTCGCGGCTCACTGCTTTGGACATGCTGTACACCTACTGTCGGCGGCAAAAATCCTGCACCATCTAGACTCTTGTGGCAAGTTCGCTTGTGTGGTCTGTGTGCAACTCCACATCATCTGGAACCTGAAGCTACCTCACTGCAGGATTTGTAAGGCCAAATCTTGGACACCCAAGAAAAGGAGCACCTGAGGTGCTGCGACAAGGGCTGGAAGCGAGACCCATCTGCAAGGTATGTATAAGCTCTTCCACTCCTGCGAGGGTTAGCAGCACTCTCAGGTGTGATCCTTACTGTACTTGTACACGGCTTGAACTGATCAAGCGTCGAAACAGAGTCTGGTTTAGCTTGCTGGCGGTTTTCGCGCAGGCCGAAAGTCATTAACGTCGAAGTTCACGGAGGGGAGCTACACCCCTCCTGTCTCTGCATCGCGGAGCGCGGGCTGCACGTTGTCTGGGCGGTGCCGGCCTGCAGACAAGCGAGGGTTCACACAATTCATATCTATTATCATCTACTATAGTACTATCTGTTACGCAATATATTGCAATAGCTTAATCGCTTGGTGTACGACGCTCTTGACCGCTCTTGGGCCTGTGTTCGTCCTGTTGGCAAGGCTTGAAATGTTTAGTATAGCGGGTCTTTCGATGTAGGGCTTCCAGCTTATCGCCTCGGATCCTTCAGGATTTGCTGATGTTTACTGTAGGCAAGCTTCACAGGCTTCTTCGCCCAGCAAATCTGAGTCGTTTCCAAGGTAGCCAGGCTCCGGAAGATCCCAACTTGCACATCTCTACACAGGCACAACACAAGGACTGCCTCTTGCGCCTTTCAAATGCAACTAGCCACCCAAAACTCGCAAACATAAGCCTTCAACGCAGCAAAACCATCTCATCCTTTGTCGGCTTCAAAGTGTCTTTCTCTAAACCCTTCATGGCAGTGCCGGCTGTAGCAATATTCCCTAGTCCCTGACACCCTCACCAGTCCTGCAGCAGAACAACACCAGAGTTTGAAGACTATTCTCTGCCAAGCACTCCAGCCTCGGGATTTCTTCCCCGGCCTCGGCACAGGCTTTCAGTCATTGACTTGAGAGGAACTGGCGCTATCTAAGCAGTGCTGCCAAAAGAGATTGACACCCGTCAGGCATCTCGTGCAATTTCTTGCGGACATGTTTGCATACCTTCCTGCCCTGTGCTCCCCACCGGCCAGGCACGCCCTGACGTGGGGTCATGAGGGCCAACACAAAAATCAAGCAAATGGCGATGCCACGCGATGCCTGTTGGTCCAAAACCCCTACCGACAGCTCAGACGAGGCCAGCGCGTGGGGCCTGAACAAACGGCGACCTTGGCAGCAGCGGCAGGCAAGCAGTTCTACGGTTGTGTGCGTCTATTGAGCATGAAGCAGCAGAATCCACGGGCGATGTTTTGTCTAGCAACCTATCTTGCACGAAGGCACGTCCTTCTCAGAGTTGTGTGGTCGGCCGTGCTCCGGTCAACCTCCTTACTTGTTGCGCTTCATGCGAAGCAGCTACCCAGGCAATGTTCCAGCTCTCCGGCCATATGCTCTTTAAGGTGCTTCATGCGTTACTATGTGGTGCCGGAAGATTCTGCTGCAGTATTTCAGGACTGAAGTGCTGGTTCCTAGCCTCGCAGGCAGCGGTGCCTCATTGGAGTTTCCTCTAAGCCCTTGGCTGCCGACAGAGTGCCAGGTTGCCCGAGAGGGCTCGGCTCCATCTGGGATCGAAAACATTGAAGCAGCAAGTTGCAAATGCCACGATCGCTTCCTTGAAAATCCGCATAAGGCCTCGAGGATCTTTCTGCAAGAGCCGTCGTCCGAGCCTTAGAACTGATGGACGCTTTAGTCCTGTTAACTGAGCTTCCATGCTTGACTGTCAGACGACACCACAACTTCTGCGGAAAACTCAAAATCGTCCTCACAAGATCTCGCAACTAATGCACTTCCCAAGATGCCTGATGTGACTACACGCATGCCTCAGAATGTTTTTGCTTCGTTCTGAACCTCGTATCTCACCGAGAAGCCTACTCTGCCTACTCACCTCAAGGCCCCCAACCACAAAGCCATTGTGGGCAACAGTCTTCATGAGCTTGCTCAATGAATGAAAATGCACACTGCGAGTAAAGTTAACGTGTCGGAGGGCATGTGCGAACAAAACGTTGCGCGAATCCCCCCATACTTAGACCCTGCGAATCCGCTGCTTTCTGGGTGCCCACACCAAAAACTTGGAGCACGCCAGCCTCGCCGCCACAGACCAGGAGCTTGGATGCCTTGGCAATGCTTGTGCTTCGGGAGCTATCACGCTCTGAAAGGTGCTTCGTTTCGAAGCCTGTGCGAAAGGGGACGTGAAAGGGAAGTTTGTTCGTCAGCGAGCCCAACAGAACATTCTGACCCAAAAGCTTGCACACCCTACGTGGCGATCAACCAGCACGGATGCTGACGTGAAAGATGCGCGGACCAACTGCAACCTAAAACATCTGCTCACACATCATCATTACATCTGGGAAGCCTGAAACAGCAGTCGAAACACAGACGTGTATGCTGGTCTGGGGCAGCGACGGGCGAGAAACCCATACACCGAATCGAGCCAGCCATATCACACTGCAAAAAGCAGGAGGTGGCTTCTGGATAAATCTCTTCTGGCTTACTATTTGGCGCCTTTCTGTTCTGCAAAAGTTTCCAGCATTCGTTCCCCTTTTGGGAGGCCTACCCTGCATATTCATCAAGTCTTGGAGTCAGTGGCCTCAAGGCTAGGCGGCTAGGAGTAGTCAGGGGGCTCTGCCAGTTTTGGATGCAGCTGAGCGAAGATGCCAAGATAACACGAAAGCCCCCTCCACCCCTCTGAAGAGAAATATTACTAGGATTGGAACAGCCAAAGGCAGCAAACAACTGGGATGCTTCCACAGCCTGCACGCTGCTTGTGCAGCTTCGACTCTCCGCGCTGTACAGCCTCGTTTGCAGCAACTTTCTCTGCGGTCAGGGTCGGGTTGGGAATTACGATTCAGGGTTAAGGCCTCCCGGGGTCAAACCGCTTCCGAGCCTGTGGTAAGGTCAGTGATGATCCGTGATTTGTGACTCGTGCATGTCAAAGGCTTGAAAACGTACGGAAGCTTTCGGAGTCGGTCTCGTTATGCCTAACTTGCCGCCTCTTGGCGCAAGGTACTTAGGACCAAGCCATCCATCTGTCTGACCTGTAGTGGTAATTGACGATGTGAAGAATCTCTGAGGACCCCTGACTTGTCAAGCCAAGGTAACACTTTCTGAAAATTGTCCATTCCCTGAATCCATTCCTTGGCAAACCACGGCTCAAGTAGCTGTGGTCTTGCGGAGACAGCGGCCGGGCCGGCACGTAGGCGCGACACGGTAACTTCAAACGATCCCTGAGCACGCGGCAGGCAGTCCCCGTTTGCGCAGCCGACGGCCAGGCTCACACCATCGCGTGAGAACCTTGACATATCTTGGGAGATCCAACGCAGCGGCAGCACTCTAATTTGGTTGCAGAAGTTTGGTGCAAGCCCAGAAGTCGCTGGCTCGATATATTGCCAAACACAAAGCGCGCTCGAAAGCAGTGCTGAAACTGGAAAGCACAGCGCCTGTGGCGCTTGCCAAAGCGCCTGGGGCCGTGACTGGAGGGATTTCACCAAGGCCTTGGCCCTCGGCAGCTCCCACACCTGAGCAAAAGAAGCGAGATGAAGGAGCCAAAGAGCATTTAAGACCTTCTTCGGACCCTCTTCCTTCGTGCTTAGTACTTTAACCCTTCTGTTTGGGCAAAGCGGGATTAGTGCAAAGTGATGAGGCTCGGACCAAGCGTCCGGAAACCACGGACCAGGCATGGACCTCCCCATTCTCGGAACCTCGTGTGCACAAAGCAAATCACATCAACGTAGCCCAGCAGAAGCCCATCCAGAGATCTGACAATGATCAGGCTCCTAAATGCCGCCTGAGGTCGCGACCGGTAGCCACTGCCTGACGGGTGCAATGTTACAGCTACTCTCTGCCGAGGCTGCGTGTTGGTCTTGAAACGGGCCCACTTCACCCAGGTGGCTCCCTTAGGAGGTTTTCTCTCCAGTCTGCTGCTGGCTCCGACTTGCGACGCCATGAGTCATGCGCAAGCCAAAATTAGAGGCCAAATGTTGCTTTGAACGCAAACTTGGCAAATGCAGTTGGCATCTAAGATCTTGTCCGGACACTTTCGACATGGCAAACAAGTTTGTGAGGATTCCTCCAGAGGCTTGGGATCTGCAGATTCTCCGCAGATTGTCAGCAAATCCTCCACAGCACTAGACTTCATCAAGCAGGCCTCCTCATTTCCTCCTTTGTAGTTAATTAACCTTCTGACTTGGAAACTGGGCAAGCGCCCCAGTGCCCTGAGCCGGGGCTTAAGCTCGCATAAGCTCGCAACAGGCCTTGCCCTGCGTGGAGAAAGCGATTGCCGTCACCGTGCTTGTATGGCCCTGAGCAGCGTAGCAAATCTTCGAAAGAATCGGTCCAAGATGCGAAACTGCAAGCGCGCAACCTTCTACGACAGAATTGAACAGCTCAGCCCAGCAACCGTCAGCGTCATCTCTCCAGATCGTTCCTGCACCTCGGAAAAACCGCATTTCTTCACTTCATCGTCAGTCTGCGGGAAGCCTTGGTACAGAGCACTCAAAATACCTTTCAATAGCTAGGAAATGCCTCAGAGAGGCCTGTGTGCTTTGCAGGCTCTGGTTTATCTGAACCTGGGATATTCACAGGCAGCCCCCTTTACTACACCTCAAGCCCAGAGACGCATTTCCACAAGAGCTCCGAGGAAGTCATCAGCTCTTCCCCCCCATCCAAGTCCCGGCCTTCCAGAGTTTCACGGTGCAGTCCTGCAGGCAAAGCTTGCAAGCGCAGGTTGTCAATAGGCATGTCTGGGAAGTCTGATTAGCGACTTCCAGCAGCTTCCAGACACCAAGTTCGCACCGAATGGGCTGCGGGCTGTCACGCTTGCGGCTCAGCAGCATCTAGGCATCTGCATCTTTGCATCTTTGTGTTTCGCGTTTTGCTTCTTCGTTACCGTTGGAACGCCATGGACCATCACACAGCAGAATTCAAGTCCTCGTACCATGTTCAAGGAGAGCATAGCAGCAAAATCTGGTGAGACATATTACCATTCGCCACCCTCCCCGAAATGCCTCGGATCCGGTTGCCACAGTTCTCCTGGCACGGGCAAGACAGTATCTGACATCAGTTTGTGGAGAATATCTGGAAGGAACTCAAGATGGCTTCGAGCTTCAGAAAAGGCTGCTTCCAAAATGTCAAGCTGGCGACACCTAGACTTAGGCCTACTCACCACCCTCTCATGCCACCCTGCCGGTGACGCGTTGAAAACTGCAGCAGGCAAGAAAGCTTATGAATCCCCCTGTTCCAGTGACACTAGTCAATCTCCTGGTTCGCGAAATCAAAACTTGAAACATCACGCCAAAATAACGTTGAAACACTGTCCAACCAAACTATCCTGCCCATCCGCTGCAGATGGAAGCCAAAACGATTGCAATTCCCCAAACAAGCCAAGCGTACGAATCAGCACTGAATGCCAGCGACACGATGCTTCCCCGGTGCCCGGAACAGACCTTCTGCAGGCGCTTTGAAGGGGGATATTGTCCAGAGTTTTGCTGGGCATGGCCTAGGTTCCCCAGACTCCATGCTCGGCATCCTGAAGTGAAAACCTTCTCCGCTTCAGCCCGGGGGCCATAGTACGCGAGATCGCCATCTACCCAAAGCAAGAAGGAGGAGAAAAACAAGCAAATTTGAAGCCTGAGAAAGATTCCTGCAAGCAGATCGAGGTTGAATCAACTCATACAGTGGTGCACAAGCACGCATTGACTTCAAGTGTTAGTTCTGCACGACGAGCGTGAGAGCCCCTGGCCATGCTGGAAGACGTGATGTGCACGGCGCTTGTTTGAGGCCATCAGTGGTTTTCGCAGACTACAAATAAAAGGCCTTCAATACAAGGAGAAGCGGCATTATGCCAGCAGCGTTGCAAGGATTCCGCAGGGCACGTTGCAAGTTCACTGACGTTGATCTTGTCTGCTTTGATACACGCAGTGGGCGCCAAGGCTGCTGCCACAGTTACCTTGCTCTAGCAATTGATTACAGGAGAAATGGAGACTCAGAACAAAGTCCAGTCAAGGCTCCTTCTCGAGGAAGTGAATTTAGCCGTGGTTAATTTCAGGCTTTTGCTTGGGTGGTCGAAACACATTGACATCTGTAACACACAATTCGGCCGAGGGCCCCACTCGTACGGGCTTGCCGGACTCCAGCACAAGAATACGTGCAGTCCTGCGAGGCTTTTCAGAGCGCTTTCTTGCTGAACCATTTGAACCAACTGCAGTCAGGCCACCCTGCCCATTCTCTGCTGCCAGCGCACAATTCACATGAATTACCGGTCAGCACGTCCCTGACATTAAGCATGTCTTGTTTGCAGATGACCCCATCCACGCGATTACCCTTGGAACCAACTTCTGATAACTGCGGGATCCTGATGCAGAGAGATTCAATCTCATGGTCAAGACTGCATAGCTAGATCGTCTCTCTCGAAGTTGTTACCCGTACATGTGTCTGTCGACCACATCCAGTACAGGACAGGAGGGGAAACATGTTTCTAATCGGAACCGTGACTTTACATTTCTTGCCTGACCCAAACCACGACAGGAAACAGACCATGCGACGGTCCCGTCAAAGCAGCCAGTTGCTATCATCTTTCCATTCGGCGATGCTGCCTGTCAAGGAATGGAAAGTTTGATCACAATCGCGTTGTTCGGAAATCTTCTCAGGTCAGTATTTAAATTGTCGAGAGAATTTGCAAGCTTCGGCAGGGACACCACAGAGAAGACAGCGCCCATGTGGCCACTGTATTGCCTGCCAGGCACATCTATCTCACTGCACATTAACACGTGCCAACTCTCCATAAAGCTTCAAGCCATTCGTGAACCGTGCTGTTGAAATCGTGAGAGATCTCGGTACTGCGTCTTCAGAACCTTGAGGGGGCCTCATCAGCTGCCCGGTCACCACATTCCACACCTGCACATTGCCATCCTTAGCCAGCTGCAAGTCTGTGATCGTCAGTTGGGCGCCAAGGCCTTCCTATGCTTCGCAAGATGACAAGTCTGCAGACTCCAATCTGAACGCCCGTCAAGGCTAGCGCCTGAACCTTAACCCCAGCAACTTACCAAGCATCATGACTGTCAGCTCTAAATCTTTATGTTGTTGACACTCCATTGCAGGATGTTGCAAAAGCATTTGAAGCAGTGAAACAATAAGCTCAGAGCCACCATGCCAAGCACCAGGACCAGTCCAGACCTTGGGCAACTGTTGGGATGCTAGCAGCATTGCGTTGATACTTAAATTTTGAGCTACCACTGTAACAACAGAATTCCCTTTGTTTTCCTCTCTGCCAGGTAACCACCATGGCAAGTTCTGGAAATGCAGAAGAGGTGAGCTCCGTCCAAGGCCCAAGAGCTAAGGACCTACACGAACTGCAGTTTGTTCGTACTGGGTCTGGTGCACGAGAATACCTTCCCTTGCGTTTGCAACTCAAGGGCTACAGAGATGCTAACCCAAAGCAGTACGAACACAAACACTGCACCCCATCCATCACAAGGATATTGAGCACCGAGCTGTGCCAAAGCTACAGACTTCACCGACCCGTAGCGGCACTCAAAGGTCCTGCAAACCAAACAGAAGGCTTGCAAACTGAGCATGGATTTGCATTTGGGGCTCGGCAATCTCCTGGTGCTCTCCGGCGAACGGGGTTATATCAGATCAGCTTCAACGCAAAATGGCCCTCAACAGAATTTTGAGCACGAAGCTTGAAATTTCAGGCAGTGGCTTCCCGATCCTGAGAGGATCTCGCTACACAAAGATTAGCCCCCTTTCGTCAGAGCATGAAACAACTGGACGCAACGTGAGTAATCTTTGCGACTGAGTTCCTGGATATTATTGTGGTGCTGTATGTTCCCACCCCCAGCCCCGGGCGGCCGACCTAATGCAAGGAAGGCTTCGAATGAAGTTATCTTCAGGTTCCTCATAACAGCCATGACCTCCATGTGTGAAGGCCTTGTGCCTGTATGCCAGTAAGGATCGCACAATGTCCCCAAAATCATGGGACTCGAGACCTGTGTTCACCCGAACCGACGCGGTCTCTGCTCTGCTACGACCGGATTTGACCAGTGGAGTCAGCATCTACCCAAAAAGTGCTATCTCTACTCCAGAGAACAAGACAAGGCAGAAAACTGCCATTGTTGCCTTCTAGCAAAAAGGATCGCGATTGACCATGCAAAATTGGCTCCTCTCGCAGACGCCAGACTCCACACCTGAGAGCTTGCAAGTAGGGAGGAGCCCCAGCCGAGCAGACTGCTGCAGACGGACCATGCATGAGAAGCAAGGAAAATCGGAAAATGATGTGGGGCGAGGCTCAAAGTTGCTCTGGAATTGAAACCCATACCTGCTGCATCAAGATAATCTGCCGACCTGACGGGGCTTGCGCGCAGCAAAAGCGTCCACGCGTGTCAAGCAACATCCCTATCCCTACCACCTGCCGTACCCCGACTAACACCACTTCACCCAACACCCCTGGAACAAAGCTGGACGGATGACTCCTGACATCTGGGTGCCCTTCAAGCTTAATGAGGTGATTCAAGGGCGTCCCTCTCGAGCATTACACATAGGGACTTCGTCAGAGAGACTCGTAAACTAGCCCGCGGACAAAAGCTGTCCGCCGTTCCCAGGGTTGGTAGCAGCAGAAAAAGCCCTGATAGTACCTCTTCCACGGCTGCGTGGATTAGGGCCCGTGTGCTCGATGAGGCGATAATGATGGTGATGATGATGATGATGATCATGATGATCATGATAATGGTGATGATGATGGTGATGATGATGATGATGATGAGAAGAGAGGGTGGCAAGTAGCGCCCCCACCGCAAACCTGCGCAAGGCACCCATCATGTCCCTTAAAACCATGGAGCCCAATCGTTGGAGACTTAGAGCAGCCAAGGTCCCAGCTCCACACCGCAGCGACACCGTCGTCGAAGGCAGCAGCCACAAAGAGCCTGGCAAAGGCCGATCTCAGATCTTGATCCACAGTAAACAAAGTGGGCAGACACGCTGTAAAGAGGTCATGCTGAAGGCTATTTGATATGCTTGTGTTTAATACTGGGACCTCAGGATTCGTAGATGGACCATCCACCACCGTCAGTGCTGTGCACGAATGGCTGAACATTGCACATCTCTGGCTGCTCTTCCATCTAGATCTCCCGCTACAGATGTTAATATCTGGCCGCAAGAGAGTACGTGATTATGCCCATTGGCTTCAAGCCACTGGCAACATTAAGCGTGAAATACGTCAAGCACGTTCATCCGGGTTCCCAAGCTGCGACAGATCCACGTTTGCTTTGCTGACTGGCTCTTCAGTAAATGCTAATTTTAGCCCCGCTGAGTCGTTCTTAACCCCGCAACACTGGCGGCTGTGCTCAGGATAGCGGACGGCGATGACCTGAGCAGCGTGGGGAAGATCCCTGGGTCACTGCAGTTCCAGTTTGGGATTGCTCGGGTACAGAAAGGCGTATACGCAGCGCGGAGCACTAGAGGGACCTTTACCAGCCAGCAAGACCGACGGTCTGCTGCTTCTAAGCAGCAACCCCACTCCATTTATGCTGAACCTTGCTCGAACACCCAAGCCAATTTGGGCTTGAGCTCATGTCTGGAAAAGAAGGCAGCTACTAGCTCAAGACACTCTAAACTTCCTAAACAACTCGCCAAGAGACCTCAGAGCCGTCATAGAGGCCACACTCATCCAACTTCTGGTCTGGCCGCAGCACCTGCAGACCAATTATCCCGTTGCAAAAAGTCAAAGGGCAAGTTGGCCAATTGGAGATGAATCTCTCAAACGCATACGGAGAACAAGGTGTCAAAAGGCTGCAGGGTCGGAGCTGACATGTCAAACAAATCGTTCGTAGCCATGGCAGAACGGCTACTGCGGCTATGGACTGTTGAGCCACATATCAAGGGCACTTCTCCATTGTTTGTGGGGGCAATTCTTCCAACAAGCGTGATGTTGTTATTTGATGTTGCATCATGTTGCAAGTTGCGACTCTACATGGTAACACTTCGAATCTCCTCGGCTTGCAGAGTTTGCCGGCAGTTCATCTGGCCGAGCAAAACCCAAAGCAAAAGGCAAAAGCTCACGAGTGGATCCAGCCTCTGAACTCAAAAACATGTGAAGGTCTATCTCAAGAGAAGTTACTTCGATCCTCATCTCCGGAACCAGACCAATCATCAAAGGACCAGCACTGATGCTTGAAAACCGTATTCTCTGCCACACCAGAATTGCAACCTTTGCGCGCCTTGGTCTCGCGAGCGAGCACGAGATCCATGTCCAGGTCTCCCGCCTCAAGCAAGAGCTGTGGCAGCGGTGCTGAAGAATACTCACGAGATGGAGAGAAAGCTTGACAGCCTCTTTTGCAGGTGATCTCCCTAGTGCCGTTGATCAATGCTCGGCTACTTGCTTTTGCCAGATGCTTCCTGCAAAATCCATTCGCAAGCAGAAAGAACAATTGCAAGGTTTTCTTGTGAGTCCACTTGTGCAACTTAAATGACTGAAGCCTTTGTAGGCATGCTGTAAGCCAGCACCTCCTGCTCCCTGCATTGCTAGCCCATGCCGAGGTCGCGCTCGGTGAGTGAAGAAGCACAGCTGTACAATGAACAGAGAGGGGAATCTGGCACAAAGGCGCTAATCTTGAAACTCAGCCAGAAATCTGGCCAGCAAAGTAATTCGTCCTGACATGCTCGATCCATCAGCCAAGCCACGAGCACCGTTCTATCCATCAATGGCTACCTTGCTGTTGTCCAAACTCTGACTGTACTCCTGAACCTGTTGTTGAACCTTTTGCAGGCGCTCTTCCTTGGTGGGAGCCTTGGACAGAGTGGTTCGCTCCAGCTCGAGTTCTTTGATAGCCTTCGGAAACTGCGCTGCTTCCAAACGAGATCTTGTTACATAGTCTATTTCTCCCGGCTTGGATGCTGCATTTGCGGCGTCGATGCCCTGCATGTAGCCTGGCCTTACCACCTGAAAGTCTGGACGAGCACCTCCAGTTCCAGCCAGCGCTGCCTGAGGCGAAAAGATGCCGATCAGGAGCCCAGCAAGCACTGCCATCGACGTCATTGCAGCCTGGGCTCCCGGCACGGGACCCTCAGACCAGGTGCACTGCGGTTTCGACACTGAGCAGTGAGAGCAGCGCGGAGGGGAGGTCGGCACAAAGCCCCAGAAGTTTCCAGCGAACATCAGGCTTGCGGTAAGGGCCACAAATAGAAGCGACAAGCGCACCATGGCCGATGGGTTTCCACGGCTACCAGAAGCGCGGTTGATGATCTGAGCTAAACGTCTTGCACAAGCCCGACGTCCGCATGCTTTCCACAAAATGACAAAAGTTTGCCTGTAATGTTTTCAGGAAATTTCAGATTTCAGACCTGCTACAATTGCAGCATAGCGATGGCCTCTATGGTATACTCTGCAACTGCAGCCAAATTCTAAAAATGACCCGCCAAACGTTATCTCCAGTACACTTCTACGTATTTCCCTAAAGGCTTCTTATCAAGCTCACGAAGCCTGCTTGAGGGATTCCACGAGCTCACTGACTGTCTGATGGGATCTCACCCGCATCCTCGGCAAAGGCAGCTCCATATCTGAGGCAACCCTTTCATACGTCGTGTGCAGATGCACTGATATCGTCAGAGAGGGCATGAGCATGCGGAAAGATGTGCCTTCAGTGACTGTCACAGCCTTTCCAGGCTAACAAGGCAGTTGGCCACAGTCTGCTGTCAATATTTGCCGGTTGCTTTTGATTGGCACCTCTTAAAGTACCTGTAGAAAGGCATTCAGCGAAAAGTTCGAGGCTCGTTGCCTGTCCAAAGTGTGGCAATGATCCACAAACTGCTTGGAGGGAAAGATCCGATAGAAGGTTCCGGATACGAGGCTGTCTGGGGCTGCTACTTTGCCATCACGGAGCCATCCATCCGGTTGATGTTGAGCATGAACCGCTCCTTTCACCCCAAATGCCCTCCAAGGCATAAGGCTTGTCCGCGCAAGCTTCATGAACTTCATTAACGAAGAGCACATGTTCACTGAAGCCGTGCCTATTGCTGCACTTTGTGAGGTATTTGCAGTTGCATTGAAATCGGTACGTCCCATCAGGCTTAGAAAAGCTAGGAGGCCCTCCTCTTAAAGGAAGAAACTGTCACATGTGATGGCAGACCAAGGCCGCCTGCCTCCTCATCAACGATGTCCTGACTGACGATGGTTTGCAAGTTTGTAAGTTTCACTTGCAGTGCACGAGGGACCGAAGTGGCACCCTGCTTCAAAGTGCCTCAAAGGACTTTGACTTTCCTAACTGCTCTACCACAAAAAACGAGGAGCGGCCAAGCCTCAAGCATCTCGGTCGGCACTGCGTCAAACTCCGAGGCACAAACGCGGAGGGTGTGCTCAGGCTCGGGCCTGGGATGTCATTGCCACAAGCATGCAAGGCTTCAGGCTCTTGGATCAGCACAAGCTGTTCCCACATCAAAACACCAGCAAAACTTGGTGCGAGCAGAGCCGCTTCAACCCATACCACACAAAGAGCACCTGCCCCTGTGGGCACCCACAAGTACCAAAATATCTCTACATGCCACAATGATGGAAGACAAGATGGGCTTGTCCTAAATCTCAACATCAGGAGCCTCCTAGATGCCTTGAATCACCTTTCTCTTCCCAACGGAGCTCGGACCAAGCAGAACAGGAATTTCAAGGCCGGAGAGCTGCACTGGCTTGACTTGCACCACCAGGTGACTCGCCTGGAAACAAGCTGCCACGTGAGGGGGATTGGCAGAGGCTGCAGAACCCGGATTTCCTCTAGAATGGAGGAAAGCCTGCTGGGGGCTTCAGACTTCCCAGGCTGTCAAACCTTCAGCAACACCGGCGAATACTGATCTCCTGAGGCTGGGCTCCCTGCGGGCGAGCTTGGTGGCTTCTCATTCTCCAGCTCGGGGGCCTTTGGGGAGTCTTCTGCACGCCTGCAGGCAAGCGAGCAATTGAGCAATTGAGGCTTCGTATCATCTCTGCAAGTATGCCTTTCCACACACAGATCAGCAGGAGACACGCCAAGCACACGTGGGTTTCCAGCAGATTTCAGCACTTATGCCGAACGGAGGTAACCTCGTTTTGCGGCCCAGCCCAAGCTGTGCTCCCCTGCCTTCTCAAGGGCGGGACTGGAGGCGGTAGCAGCCTTAGATGAGCCATGATTGTTCCGGAGAGATGCAGCTTTTGTCTTGAACGACAGGATCCTCGAGAAAAACACGTTTTGCTCCCCATCCCAGATCTTCCCCTTGCTAGCAGCGGATTTATCTGACATCAGTCAGGCAGAATATGCATCTGCCCACGCAGATGCTGCATCAGCAGAGTATACGTCGATGGCGGACGTATACATCACGGAACACAAATTACCAAGTAGATCTGCATCTCGAAGCTAGGAGAAAACTGTAGAAATTTCGCCGACATGGCGGACGCCGACGCCTTCTTCACGCTTCACACGCATGACAGCCAACCCACATTAGCAAATCCCTAACTAAATGCTGCGTAAGATATTCAAATCCTGATAGGATCACCTGCTCGAAATCACAGAGCTCAAGGCGTGTCAGAAACAATCAACAGCGAAGCCTGGCCGATCATTAGCAACAAATGATGTTGGAACATGGACCCTAAGTAATCAGACGTTCAGACGATCCATACAAACCAGCCGATTTAATAGAAGTATACTCGCTTGTGTGAGTCAGATGTGCTCCGCATGTATGCTCGGACTCAGACAGCAGATTACGTCCAATGCCTGGTGCGTCATGCAGCGTTCTCATATAGTCGTAATCCCAACGGCCAGTGTGGAATGAGTCCCCTAAATTCCGCTTTTGGCCTGGCCATCTTTATCGTTCGTTTCTCATTGAAAATGCCAAGGAGCAGCCCCCCAGTCACCGGCGGCGGCCGTGATGGTGGGGCAGGTAGCGACGGCGGTCGCCTGTTAACAAGCGCAGAAGTACACAGAACAAATACCTCTACAGAGCACATCCGGCTCGCCCCATGCTCTCGACTTTCAAGCAAAATCGTATGGAACATGTAACGCAGGAGCCTCAGACAAATCTAGACTGCTAAATTGGGCCACTCTCACTTCTAGACCCCACTTTTGAAACATCCTGAACAGAAGCCTCTCGCTTAGAGAATCTGCAGAGCCACTCCTTGGTCAGGAGCTGCAGTTGAAAGTTTGCAAGTTCTGCGAGTGACTGGCTAGAAGCTTCGATTTGCTTGTAAGTGACATGCAGAGACCGTGCTTTGCAGGGGCTCATGTTGGTTAAGATACTTTGGGGATATTTCTCGTGCTGGATGGATGGTCCTGCAGCCCATTCAAGATAGCTTAGTCTTTGGCCGACTGCATACACCTTCCCGTTGCACATGTAGAATCTTTGTAAGCACACCAAGGTCCCCCGGCGTACCTTGTCAGTACTGTCTGTATATGTGATGCATATGCTATGTGCCTCGAGGTATGCCTTGAGGCCTGTGCAGGTCCCCATACCCGCACGCTCGAAAACGCTACTTATCCAAGGGATCATGAATGTTGTCTCGGAGGATGATCGTGCGGATTTCAAAGGGACACAAGCGCCATTATATGCCATGATAGCTGCCATGGTGCTTCCGGAGTTCGACGGCACCAGGCAGTGCCGGGGGTGGCACCAGAGGAACGTCCACTGCACCTTTGTCGCAGATTCAGGGCTCAGGTCGTTTTGCATCAAGAGATGTCATGTTGCGCACACATACCTTCAAACACATGGGTGCAGATGGAAATCTGCAGCATACCCATCTCTAGGACGGTGCCACATGTTGAGAAGGCAGCTGGCGAGGCCCGCTGCTATCTCGCGCAAATTCGCACAAGCAGCAGAGTTGCAGGTGCAAGTCATGACTTGGATAGGACCCGAGGCATTTTGCAATTGCACGGGTTGCAGAAGTAAGTGAGCTTAGCAAGGAAGAAGACCGTAGTCAGAACATGGTAAGAGGATGTAAGAAGATGCTGCCGAGACTCTAGACTGTCGCCGGCTCTGCTCCCACCTTCAAAGCAAACATCAGATTAGCACACGGAAACGAACTTTCCGGACTTTGCATAATAGCCTTCCACGGACTTCCCATTCCTGTGACCCCTGCGCGCACAAGGTTGTAGGAGAAACGCTGCTGGCCTTTCAGCCCAGTTCCAGAAGCTGGAATCAAAGTCGTCCTGTTTGGCAACTGGTTCTCACTACTGCCAGTGAGTGTAGATATGATCTCTTTGGGGTCTGGATCCACGGATGGCTCCGCACCGCGAATGAGCAAATGAAGTCAGAATTGACGAGTTGAGGTTCCAAGGACTACAGCACTGATGAAAGCCTGCCCACATAAACACTCGGACGAAAGGGCTTCTGCCTGCTTCTGCCCCAAAGGGTGTTCCCAATACTTGTAGGGCACATCAGCAACATAACATGGCCTGGTGTGCTCCATGGTTGTATTACAAATGGGAAGTTTGCTCAGCTACAGCTCAACAAAGATTGCAGGGCCGCACTTGTGAGGGAAACCGTCCTGCTTCGGCAGCTCGAGAATGGAGGGCCTAACTTCTACAGGCGAGGCTGCCGGGACGACCACGAATTAGTTGAAAGCTTTGCACGTGGTGGGGAACTCACTCGTCTACACATGTCTTCGCATGTTCCAGGCCAGGTGTTTTGCTGAGGCGGAGGTGCTACGATTAAAATCGACAAGGAGGTTCTTCTCAGAGCTTCGGGCTCTAAGGCACCGCGCGGGGCAGAGACTTGAAATTCATGCTTCAAGAGCAGCTGAGACGGCGACAAAGGCTGTGGCAGAGGTGGCACCTGCAAAGCTGCAAGACAACCCTATGCGGGCCAAAGACTCCCAGACACAAAGCAGTTCAAACCAATGTTTATCACGTCAAGTCCCATGATGTGAGGCGTTGCGGCCGAATGTCTGACCCTCAGCAATTTGAAGCCCTTACGCGATGCCAGCCAGACGGCAAGGGTTTACGTTTGATCTTGAGGATCATTGCAATGTATAACACACTCTTGTCTTCGTACACCCTGGTCCATTCTTTCTGTCTCGGTGAGGTTTGGGTTCTTGAAGGGGGTGATGTGCCCTCCTGTGATAAAGAAGTTCTGTGACGGCACCTCCACACTTGGATCCTTTGGCTCAGGTTCCGGAGCTGTCTTGACCTCAGAGCCACTCGGTACTCAGGGCCCTCCGGAATACAAGAACGCAACTTCTCCAGTTGTTTGACGCTTCCTCTTGTTCACGTATCAGCCCTCTTCTCGGAAAGTCACCATTCCAAGTCGAGATCAGCTACTCTTGCAGGGCCACCAAACAAAGCTGGTATCAGAACGAGTGTCGCTTGTGCGAAGGGAGCACACGATGCCACAGATGACGACGAGGCAGCACAGGCCCAAGGCTGATCCTCCAGCTGATACCAGCCTGAGAAATTGAAGTTGCATGTCTTTCATGACTTAAAGTGGCAACTGAGGAAGAAGAGTGCAGGCATTGTCGCGTGTCTTTCTGCTTTCGTGGTAGTCTGAACTAAACAGAAAGAATTCCAGGCACTTCTGATGAAGCTGCAGGATTCATGGGGTCTTTAGAGCTGGCATAGGAGACATGGTTCTGCATCATTTGTCCAAGGTGGGAGGTTCTGCCCGCACATTGGATTGTGTAAATCAACTCTACACCGGGGTGTCTGCTCATCTCGGCTCGCGGAGCTAGATGCAAGGAATTCCACCAGCTACATATGAACAATTAAGGTGCCACGTGGTGCTCTTGGATAATGCCGTTACATCAATCCGCCCGTGCTCATTCCCGCACGTCCGCTTGCCGAGGCCCTAAGCAATCGCAAGCAGACAAAGCCCTGGAACCTGTGCAACCCAGCAGCACAATGCTGGGTAGTGACTCTGGCACGCAGTCGACCTCCAGCCTTGATCGGACAGCATCCTAGCAAATCCTAGCATGCGATCACACACTTCTCAACCTGGTCAGCCCTTACGCGACTCAGCCAAGGCTATAAGCATTGCACATGGTTCCAGCTCAGCTGGGATATTCCACAAAACGGGTTCTGAACAGCGTCAAAGGGCTGCCACGTCCCATCCGGCAGGCACGACACAGAAGCTGTCCTCAGATGCGGAGCGTTGATGGCTAACACGCTGCCACCAACTTTGAGGTCAGAAGTTTTGCGCACGGTTGCCACCTAGATTAGGGTACACCTCCGAGCTATCGTATTTGATGCCCTGAGCGTCAGTTCATGTCTGCGCCGTCGCTCATCAGCACAAAGCTAAATTCAAACCAAACAACCTAATGACCGTCCATCTACACAGCTACACCAGTATCAAACTAGTAGCACCGCCCGCAACTAAGACTTCATGAACTTGTGAGCAGGCAGCCAAGCTCCCGCAGCTTTGACCCCTTCCTGCCCCGACCCTGAAGCCTGAAGCCAAGTTGGATGGCCCCTGTTTCCGCCATGAACTCCGCTTGCTGGCAGCCAAACCCCCTCCTAGAACTTGGAAGCCTCGCAGCCGAGCAGGGAAGAGGAACAATTAAGTCATTCGCTCAAATGCACGCAAGCTGCGAAGTTGCCGCGTAAGCCCTAGTCGCAAGTATGCTTGCAGTCGTGAAGCCTGCAAGCTGCTGTAGTACATCCCTCTGCCAGCCGAGGATCTCTTGGGACTCGCAGGGCGCGCTGCAGCTTTGACCCACCAATTTAGGCTCCTGAACTGCTAGCTAGCACAGCAACGACATCATCAAACACCATGTCTCCTTGATACTTAATCTCTGTACTTTGACTGCGGATCAGGCGAGTATCAACCCAAACTCAGCACAGAGCAAGCTTATGTCGGACACCAGAGCATACGGCCGCAACTCCCAATAACATGAGAAACACTATTGGACGATGATGACCATTTAGCGCGGATACTAGGTCGCAGGGCGGACAGCGGAATCTCAGGAATCAAGTTATCGGTGCCCTGCTCTGGACTACCTTTCCAGCATAAACGGCAAACGGGAACGCAAGAGGCATTCAGCCGCTGCTCCTGGCAGTCAAAGGCTTTCGCACCTCAGGGCAAGGCTCCAGCCATCCATCCGTTTCCACCGTTTCCATGATTTCTTCGTTTCACACTAAGAATGAATATGATAGGCGTTCATGCGTATCACATACCTTACACAAGCCCCAAAATTGAAAATGAATATTCTGACCGCCAGCACCTGAACCTGACGTTTTGTAATTCCCAAACGCCCTGGCCTGGGACAGCAGGCAAGCCAACAATGGGGCAGGTTACGGAGGCGTTGTGAAGCTCCTTCGCCTTCGCAACGACCTCCTGAATGCCTGTGCGTGTGTATGTCACTCTTAAGAAGATGTGCAATTCAACGAACATGGCCTCTCATGGCCTATGGATGTTCAGGGTTGAAGGGTCAAGGCCAATATTCAGGATGTTCGCGCTCTATCGGCTCTAAGTCCACCCGGGAGAAACTGCGAGGGTGCTTGGAAATCAGAGCACTACATACCGCGTCAGGGTGCTGAAAGATGGAGCTTGCGGAGTTTAGTAGGGATGTCCGGGACATCTGACATGGTATGAACGCACACTACCTGCACGTAAATTTTTACAACTACCTTCCATGGCCAGGACGTTCCACACACAAATTTCGAACCAAGCGGCGGGAGCCGACGCTGATGTCCACATTGTGCGACTGAACGTCCAAGGCGTAGTAAGCTCCCTTCCTGGGCTGTAGCCATGCCATGATATTATGCCTTTGTGCACTTTTGTGGTGCACTTTTGTGCAGGGTCTGTGTCCAGCCAAGCCGCTGTGCCAGCTGCGCCAAAAGCAGATCGCCAAAGAGGCTCAGGTTGGTGGAGTTCATACCGGAGCTGATGTTCAACCCCAAACCTTACTGGAAGTCGCAATGCGGCTTACATGGCCTGGAGAGGGTTTGATATGTACACATAGACATGAGGCATGTTTCGTGGGCATTGTGAAATTCCCAAATGTGGCCTCACCTGATGAAACGAGCCACTGTCTGCTTCTGTCTGCGTCTGCCCCATGATCCAGGTTTGGTAATGCGCCCGCACCTGTGTCAAGTTCAGAGAAACATCAGGAATGAACAGATCTGCAGGTGGCTGCTAAGAACGGGAACAGCAACATCCCTGGCTGATGGATGATGCATCACCAGTGGGGCTTCGCAGCATGTGTGAAGTTCTTAAGGCCCCTCGTCCCGAAACCACGAATCCAGCAATTGACGAACTGAACCAGGCAGGCAGTGGCCAAAGCTGTCCTGGCTGGCCCTAACAAGGTGCATTCACTTACGCCTGCTCTGCAAGCCGCCGCGGAAGGGAATATTCCATGGGCATGCCGGCGTCCTGTTGAGGACACTGCAGACGCTTTCGGTACTGCGGCTTAGGTGCTTCACGCCTCTGGGTGGCCAAGCCAAGGGTCAAAGGAAATGTGCAGAACGGAGGATAAAGTCGGGAAGTCATTGACCTGCACACTGGCGCAAGCACTGCGTCCTGCAGGCGCCGCGCGGCTGTGAAAGACACTGACATGCGCTCAGGTTCGGTACCGATCCTTGGCTGCTCCAGTGAACTGGGCAAGGCATGAAAACCAAGACGGATCAGCGGTGCTGAAGGATGCTATACGACTATACGACTGCCTGTTGTGCTAAACGACGAACACTGCATTTTAACCCTGTGCGATTTCACCTGACGGCCTCCTGAAAGTGCAGGATGCGCAGTCACTGCACAGGCAAGGATCAAGGTAGCAAGCACGGTGGCAAAGGCCTCCATGACGGCGGCATCGGACATGAACTCTACCGAGCTGTTGACCTGCTGTGCTGTCTTTGTTGGGGGTCCTATCCTCTACCATCATGATACAAAACCAGGGAATGAGCCGGCCTCCAGGAGAATTTGCCCAGAGACAACTACCCGAATTTCAAAGAGGATGTCAGTGTTGGTTGTGGTCGCTGTGAAGGCGGTGGTGCTAGTTAGCGTTTGAGTGGCCACCACATATGAGCAGCTAGGGAAGTTCCCAAATAGGCCACCATCTGCAGCACAGCTGAGCACAGAGCTGGCTCCCAGCCATCCTTCTGCACAGGACACATTGCAGCTACCGCCGGTCACAATGCCATCGCAGTCGTGCGCATACTGGGCTCCAGAAGGGAAATTGTAGAAACAACTCCGCGGGGAGCAGTTCGGAACCGTGCCTCTGAGACCAATGTCACCTCAGCAGGCTTTTGAGAACCGACGGGAAAACCGAGCCAGAATGCTAAAAATCAAATGTAGCCCTGCCTGTGCCTTGCCCGGAGATCAGCGCTAGGCCAGAGGCTTCCCCTGTGCAAGTCCAACTTTGCACGCTGCTGCCTCGAAGGAAACGCAAAACTCTGTGATAGAAAAGTAGTTTCAAGAACTCTTGAACCCTTCTATTAAGCCAAAACAAGACCTGATGCAAAACTCGATTAACTCCAAAAATCAAGGCAACACTGTAGTTGGAGTCCTGCCCTGCCCTCCAAGCTGCCTGCAGCGGAATAGCCCGCCGCGCAGTAGGCCGAGCAACTGCTGCCGAAGACGACCCCACTACAGGTGTGAATGACGTTCCTGAACACGAACAGCCAAACGGCTCGAAGAAAGGGAGACAAAAGCAATGTGCAGCCATTCATCAAAACCCGGGTCTCCCTTTGTCTTTTGAGATATCCTGACAATAAAGGTGTAGGGATCGAGGCTGCAAATGGCGCATTTGGTCTCTCAGAACAAAACCAAACAAAGACCAAGATTCTCTAGAGCTATGGGCAATGCGCACTCCAGCGGCGCACAGGTGGAACTGGAATTGCTAACAGCGGCACCATCGTTGTTGCAGACATATGTGACATCCTGGCCAGCATAGCCAGGTGCGCAGGTCCTTTCGCAGGCTTCACCCGTCCGGACTCCAGTGCAGTTGTCCTGTGCCCGCGGGCTGCTGGCTGGGAGACCAGAACTACAAGCTTCCGGTTCACAACTTGGTAGCAGCCCACGCAGCAGTGTTTGTCCAGAAGTCGCGTTTAAGCCACACTCCCACGTCTGGGCAGAGCTATTATTGAATACATATCCATTGGCACAGAAGACCACGCAGGATTGGCCGTAGGGCACGGAATCGCAGGAGTGCGCAAGAGTCGGGCGCTGTAGCTCTGCAGTTGCCGCACAAGGCAGTGGACTGCAGATTGGCAAGATACCAGAGAGATAGCCTGATGCTCCGCAGGTCACAACCGACTGGTTGAATCCATATCCCGGCTGACAGGTGACATTGCACTCCCCGCCCATAGTGAGACCGTCACAGGCACTGGAGTCCATCGCAGGGTCATCAAGAGTGTTCTGGCACGGGTTGCCCTGGCACTGTGGAAGGACCTGTCATCTTGGAACCCCACCAATCTGTTAACCAGGTCTCCAAGAGATCCTGCAATTAAAAGATGGCTTAATCTTGCAAGGAACTAAAGATGGACGCACCATGCCCATCCGGCCCTTGCTCAGTCCAGTATTCTCGGTTCTACTTGCCAGATTACAGTACAAGCTGTTGCATCCAAGAACTCTTGCTCATTTGCTTCAGGCGACTCCTTCGAAAGTCCCATCGGCCGCGCACACGTACTGGGAGCCCCAGCCGCTTAGGTGGTACCTCTGATGAGGTCGTGCATGTTTGACTGAAACCACTGTCAGGTCTTGCTCGTGAAAAGTTACACACGGCAGGATAGGCACCGCCCAAATACCACTAGCTCAGTGTTGGGAATTCGAGGGCTTTACGACAGTAAAGTTGGATCAGGGATGAAAGTGCAGAGCAGACTCCTCAACAATGAAGCTTCGTCCGAGGCAAGCGATGAACAAGGATCACATAGACAACCTCTTATACAATAACTAGCAACGACTCTCTTTTGCCTTCCAGAAACAGCTCGCTGCTCAAATCTTCCTGCTTTACATGCTTGTGTGGAGTTCGAGATTGATTGCTGGTGTCTTGTACGGCGGGATCGCAGGGCTCAAAACATGAAGCTGTCCTTAGCCAGGACACCCAGTGGCACAGCTCACACCGCACGTGTCCCCATAACGCTTGGACTTGCAGTTGTGGGAGAACATGCTGTCCAGAACCAGGTCCTCCATTATGAGGGGGCTCGCTGTCTTATCGCTGGTCCCCCATCATACAGCCAGCCAATCAGAACTGCAACGACGATGCCTTCTCGAATTCCCAACTACGCAGTTTACTGGTGCGCTGACCATGTAATCCCTTCCCCCTAATATTAACCCCCCCCAATATGAAATACGGGCTCGCCAAAAAAAATGCAAATGCTGAAATCTGCGCCCAAGACTATTTTTGAAAGGGCCAAGTCAACTACGACTCGGATCGTTTGAACTAGGGGGCGGCTTTGGCACGACTCTTAAGGATTAGGGATCTCCTTGATTTCCTAGATTTTGATAGTTTTTGAATGGATTTAAAAAAGGAATTTATATAGAAGAATTGCAGCAACTGAGTCCAAGGTTCTATTTGAACTAGTCCCTTCATAATTAAGGTCCTGGTTTGAGCTAATCCCTAATGAGGCCCTAATTTGAAATCGTCCCTAATAAGGCCCTACTTTGAAATAGTCCCTAATAAGGCCCTAATTTGAAATAGTCCCTAATAAGGCACCTTATTAGCCTTAATCGAATTCTGTACGATTTTAGTATGCTCTTAACTATCCCCCCTAATGTTCGGGTCGTACGATAAATACACCCTCCTAATGTTAAATATGGGCGGGAGTATTTACCTTTGGGGGGGGGGGGGAAGCCATTTAATATTAGGAGGAAAGGATTACGGCTGAACACACTGCAGAAAGGAGCGTACATGGGTAGGTCCTGGCATGAGATCGGCTCGCAGGAGGGCAGGTCTCCTGAAAGACATGTGACGAGAAGTGCCCTGAAATTCAGGCAAACCACATGGGCCTTGGAAGCTGCCCCAGGGCATGCAGGTGAAGACGCCCGAAGCAGACCCTGCCGCGTATGTGTAGCCAGCCTTATCAGGTTTGCAGACTCGTGATTTAGGCTTTGAACCCTTCAAACAAGGCCACTGCGCCATGGAACCTGTCCGCAGGTCGCATCGCACGTGCCGAAGGCAGTGACTCCATTGCAGTTGTGCTGCACACCTGCGCCTGGGACAGAGCTTCCATTATATCTAGCACGCTTACACCTTTTTCCTGCCGGGCTCATCCAGTCACAGCTTTTGCTCCGTTTTTATTGTGGTAATATTGAAAGGTCCAGAAAGGAAGAAACCTAAGATTCTAAACCATCCCAACCAATCTCAGCACAGCCCAAACCAGAAGCACCAGCACCCGAACCTTGCGGCAGCGAGTGGTTGCATGGCTGGCCAATGCACCTTTGCTGCTTGTGTTGCATACACACACGAGCTTGTAGTCTTGAAATGAACAGGCTGTGCACCGGCCCCTGTCGCATGTCTGGGAAGCCGGACAACTGCCTGTATGCTCCAGCCGCAGCATGCTTGATTTGCTGCATCGTAGTATTGTCTAGTCTCGTTTCTTCACGCTTGAAATGATAGACTCATCCAGACAGCTCGCAGAATCCATCATGCATCAAACATCATCACCCGAACAATTCCAACATACATGCGACATGAATGCAGACTCATGCGCTGACCCGGGCAGACCAAGGACGAACCTGCAATGCCTCCTGTTGGGGTGGCAAGAACATCAAGAAGGTGCAACGCAGCGGCATAAAAAGTGGTGTTCAAAATGAGTGGGGAGTTGACAGCAGGCTTTGTCTCGGCTTGATAGCCGTTCTGAAGGCCCCCAATACTTTGCTATCAGGCCGAAGGACCTTCACTTTTAAGCGCGCACGATTGAGAAAAAAAACTGCGAAGCGTTTGCAGAAAAAACTTACCTTCTTCGCAGTGGGACACGTTGGAAGCCCAGCACCAACAAAGGCGCCACTGTCGCAAACCATAACAACGGGCGTCTCCTGCAGCAGCGATTGCTGGTTTCTCGCTGCACGTATGTAACCCAAGCCTGAGCTTAGCACAGTGTAAACAGTAGCGTCCTCGACCATGGTGAATCCCAAGCTGCAGTGTGCCAGGCAAACGTCGTCGTGCTGCTGGTTGCCACAGCTGTGCGTGAACTGCTGCTGGGTCAGACCAGCAGCTACAGCCTCGAGACAAAATCTTTGCAGAAACGGTGCTTCCTGCAACTGAAGCCGCATGCCTGTACAGACTACCGATCCGAAAGCTAATGACGCGAAGACCCCAAAATGCCCCAAAGTGCCAGAGTGCTGAGTTTGGCGAACAAGGGCTTGCAGCTGCCAGCCGTCGAGCGGAGGTGATGTTCCTTCGCCGTGGGCTACTTGTGATCAGAAGGAAATGTCAACGAGACTCTCCACAGCCCTGAGTTTGCTTGCGGGTTCGGGAGCCCACTACAAGCCCCCATAGCTGTGCATTTGAGCAAGCAATCCCAATGTCGGCGGAGGCAGCCCGTGCGTCCCGCCGATACGGAACACCCTTCCCGTGCCGAGAGTCAGCTCGCACATGATGCCTTCGCCTGCTTGCTGAATTTCCACTGCATTGCTTGTCGTGTTGAACTGGCAGTTGTAGCGTCGAGCGACCCCAACATAGTCCTCCAGCTGCATTTTTCATGGTTTCCAGCAAAAACATCTTTGCAGGCACCATTGTTTCAGGAAATCCGCTTAAGGTCACTACAGGGTTGTGATTTCATTTCTGGGATTTCATGACGCTGTAGAGACGCCTGTGCTAGCAAACCCCTACCTAGGATCCCGTGAAGCCAACTGAAACAGTCCAAATATGTGAGACGTCCGTGCACTGCTTCAAGCTCGCTGAACTTCCCAAAAATTAGGGGTACCTTTTGGGGTGGAGTCCTTAAAAAGGGACTTTAGTATTTGGGGATCTACTATTGGGGTCCCCCTTTTTATGGAAACTACCAAAACTATCCTCAACCGTGCGCAGGGAATATCTTTAAAACTCTCTTCAATGAGTCCGCACCTGAGGTCGCCTTAACTCCCTCGCCCTGCCGACAGTTGCCTAGGGCAACAGCCTGAGCGTTTGAGTTCATGTCTTTGTTTGCAAAAAAAAAACGTTCACTTTGTAGGTTAGAAAAAATCGCTGTCTGACACCAATGTGAGCCCGTGCAGCTTCACTTTCAGAACCTAACACAGATGATGATCCAGGATGCAGGGCCTGACGGAGGCTCAAGGACGAAGCTTTTCTTCCATTTACGTCGATCCCCCCATTCCCAGCTCCTTCAAGCAGTACGCCCAGCATTCTGCACCAACCGACTTGTTCTGGCAAGTACTGCCCACGCCATCCCCGAAGGCGGGCTCTGGACAAATGGCAGGAACGATTGCCGGGATAGTGCCAGTAAAGAAGCCTTGGCTGTGGCGTGTCTGGGCGTGAGAACCAGGAAGTTGCTGGATACCAGAAGCCTGCCATCAAACTCCAAGTCTGCCCTGGTAAGTCTTTCTCTCTGCTGCATCAAGACTTGACACATCCTGAAACACGGACCGTTTTTCCCCTTTGTTGACACGACAGAAGCGGGGTAGCCCCGGGCAGGCCCAATCTTTCGAATTCTCAAGCAAAGTGGCCACTCGATTGGCAGACCTCAGTAGCATGCTTCACTTCCATCATGTTCAACTACTGCCACACAAACTGTCGCTTCAGAAATTCATGGCTCTCCGATGTCAGCGAATGACAGGAGTGTTAAACCATCCACAAGATCGAGAAGGCCAACGAGATTTCAACTTGAAAACACCCAAAGATGAGTGGATCTTGCGCAAAGCAGAAAAAAGAGAGACAAAAGATCGACAGCTCAAGAACCTGAAGACAGGGGGCCCAAGGCAGACTGTGAAGGAGAAAGGGTGAACTAGGAGGCGCCCGGCCGATGCCAGAAGATCTTATTGCTTACATGACTAGTCACTAGATAGAACAGGTGGACTGCAATCGAAGACGCTCTTCCGCGGTCTGATGTGAAGGCCGATCGTGATGAGAAGTGAGAGCAAGGGACAGGAAACTTCTGAGACCCTTTCGATCAAGTTTCAGGCTTGTCTGGACTTGCCAAGGCACTAGCTCTGCAGAACTCGTAGCCTCCAGCTCGTAAGGCAACACGGCCTAGGCCGAGGATGTGCTACATGTTGTAAAAACGGCTAGGAAACAGCCTTCGCTTCTCCGGACAAACCCTAAACCGTAAGACTCTCACCAAAGCCCTTCAGAACCTGGTCTGCGATCGAAAAAGGATGCCTACGAGCCGCAAGAGGCGCTTACATGATCCATGCCTGTGAACATATCATGTATCTCAGAGAAGCAGAAATGAGTTCAGAATAAGGTACTGTACCCTGAGCAGATTTGAACCGCGCTGCTTGCACAATGCAGCTCTCACCCGTCTGCGCAGATGAACAGTTGTGAGCCAGCAAAGGGCTGTCCGGTGCTCCAGTGCACGTCCTTGAACGTTGTACGGGACACCACAAGTGAGGTAAATAGCGTTGCAGGACCCGGATCACATCACGACGTGGAAGCTTGTGGATGCCCATCTAGAAGTCATCCTACGTGCTACTTCTACAAGCCTTGCAAGATGCAAGAATAAATACATACAGTAGCCAAAACCCTGGTGGGACCCTAAAATTCCAGGTCCAATCCTGGCCGTGCAGGTAGGGCCGCGCGCATCTGCGGCTGGCCAATTCTGCGTAGTACCTCGGGACTCTCCACACGTTCAAGGAGCCGTCGAAGGAGCTAAGGGGCAAAAGCGATCATCGAAAGCATCAAAATCACCGCGCAGCTCAGCATGGAACCCCTCGAACCCTCCGGGCCCGTTGAAAAGTGGCAGGACAGCAAGCTCCACTCTCCAGGTTTCTCACTGTTGAGGCTTCATTAGACCATCCCGCAAAGCAACACAGGCAGAAGGATTTCAGCTGCACACCAATTTCTGCAACAGTGATTCTCTTACTGCGCATGCTCCTGTACCAGGGCTATTCACACACGAATGTTGAGATTCTTGTTACAGTTCGTGAAGACCTGATCACTGGTATGATGCATAATGCCATTTCGTGTTCCCGCCTGGGACGAACTCCGTGAAACCTGCGCTGCTGGGTGGCGCACCATCGCCTCAGCCCGCAGTTCGATGACCCCGCAAGATGTTGCAGAAGGTTGCTCAACATCATGGACCGAGCTGAAAGGTGAAGCGAGCATGGAGTGTTCGCAGCAAAACTTTCATCGCTTTGCAGAATGTAAAGCAGCCGCTCCTGTAGACAGCCGGAAGAGACTGTCCAATCGGTGTACACTTTTGAGAGGTGCGGCTGGGTTTGTAACCAGGTCGAGCAGCATAACAGAACGCTGGCATTCCCGACAATGTCCTTGGCTTGCCAATCAAAAAAACGAGGCATCTGCCAACATTCCTAACGGGTGCAGAATGCCGCTTTCACGGCAAAGTCAATTGTGATTCTCGCCGCGTCCTGGGCTACTGAAAAGATCGACGGTAGTATTGCCTGCAAGGATACTCACGGCATCCTGAGAACTTGTGCAAGAGTCGTGCAAGCACATTGCCTCAAAGGCACTCCGAGTTGTGTTCATGTCGATCACAGCTTATGTTTGCAAGGTCTCTATTTGCCATCTACACCATGGATCAGCCCGACCCACAAGTTTGAAATTCCAATAGGATGGTCTAGCTGGAGCTTAGGTTTGCAAGCCCTTTCGACAGTTGTGACAACTGGCTCCACATGAGAAAGACAATGAGTTCCCTTGGTTGGGAACAGGCTTGGTGCTGCTTGTCTTCCCCTCCTCCATGAACACCCCCGCTCCCCAGTCCCAGCGAAAGCAGCTCACATATTTCACCCGGCTAAAGGAGCGCACTCCAATTTGACAAGCGATGCTTTCTTAGCCGTTGTAGCCTGGAGATGTTGTTTAAGTTTGGCCTCCGCTCCACCGAGTGCTTGGGTTTCGCTGGCTGGCGTTAGGTTTTGAGATGCTGCATACCTGGCGTGATGCCAAGGTACATAGCCCGGCTCGCAAAACGCTGTGCATACCTGGCCAGGACCATGACAAGGCAGTTGTGAAGGTCAATGGGTACTTGCAGGGTTGGCGTGAGCAAGGGCTGCGCCTATGAGCAATCGAATCGAATGACATGAAGAGATGGTCAGATTGCGCATTACACGCGCGTTTTTGGGTCTGTCTGGCACAGTCCGGCCTGGTTTGGAGCCCCCTCGTGGCACAGCTTGCAAAAGAAGACGCAGGATGACGTGAAGTAGGTCTTTAAATTATCGCTTCTAATAAGGCAGGGATCTTTCGGCTTGAACCTATCCAAGGCCTAGGCTTCAAGATTACGCCACCAGCCAGGCTTATCCTGAAAGAAAAGCTCTGGTCACAAGGCCACTTCCAGGCAAATGAGATACCTGCAGCCTAGAGATGGTAGATTGGAAGCACTTGGCGCATCTTGGCTAACAGCACTGATTCTTCTCCCTCGACCATCACGTCCGATTCGTCCGATTAATCTCAACGAAGCCTGTTTGATGTTTCCTCACGCCTCAAGCCCAGGAGAGAGAAGTGGTACTGTCCTGGTAGAGCTCTGAACACAGTTCTGACAGAAACAAAGTAAAACAAGCATTCCGGAGAACCAGACCCTCACCCGAAGCCCGAAGCCCGAAGCCCCAAGTACATGTTCGCACCTGCCCAGTGCTCATGTTAGAGCAAGAGTCTCCGATGAAAGCCGGTGCAAACCTCAGTTGTGAGGCCTTCATGAGACCTTTCCCTGGATGTGCGGCCGCACCCTTCCAGAGCTCAGGGTCTGTAGGCACTTAGACGTTGGCGGCGTTCAACGGAGAGTCGAGGCTTCCAGCTTGGGTGTAAAAACTGCACTGCTAGTTGAGACTTCCAGGCAAGTTTCGTCAAGTTTCCCTCAATTTGAAAGCCTTCGAATCGAAACCACCAATCCCCTCGTATCAGCGGCTTTTCTGTGCAAATTGACGCCCTCTCTGACCCTGCAGACTTTCAAGAATTCATCAAGCCCGAGGGCACAGCAGAACCAAAGACCCAAAAAATACAGAAAAATCCTGCCAGGAAGCGGTGGTACATTCGAGAGTGTCCCACACAGGCCCGGGGTGCAAGACGCCTGGGTGTCCCATGATTACTGAAAGCTACAGCGAGGAAGAGCGCCAGCAGTTTGAGACATACAATCGGTACCACAGTAGCAGCCTTTGCGTACAGCTGACGGAGCAGTCATTGCACAAATCATAATGAAAAATCGACTGCCACGCCCACGCACGAGAGGCCACCCGGATCACACAAACATGCAAAACCACTCGCAAGGGAACCTTTTTTTTCTGATCTTGTTTGAGGCTGTGAAGCTGGGGTACGGTACTGCCCTTCTCTAACCGGCCACGAACAACTCTGCACACCCAACCTAAACAAAGCATGGCATCAAAGCAAAGCAACGTGAAAGGCAAGGCAAGCCAACAGTCCACATGCACAGGAGCCTTGACAAACGAAGCGCATCAGATCAGACTGAAATGGTGCGAAGGGTCGCATGCCGAAATACAGCGAGGGGCTCGAAAACGACCGGTGCATCCGGATGCGCCGAGACGCAGGGAGTTGGTATGGGAATCTTGGCGACATTTTGCCTGTAGCGAAAACACGACGGTTTCGGCTGCACGTATCTTTAAAGCTGCCGCAAGGACATGGAGCCCCTCTGGCAACTGCATAAGAATACAGGCAAAAGTCTCCGAACGCACGATGAAAAGCCAGCAGCAGAACCGCTGCTGGCGAACCTCTCACCAACCCTGACACGGCTGCCAGCTACAAGCAAGAATCTGAACCTCAACGGCAGACTGCTCATTGGCTTCTCCTACTGACCACAGTATTCATTAAAGATTATTCATATCCCGCTGATTCATTAATGATCAGCAAATACCATATCACCTTGAACAACATCCGGCCAAGAATGTTCACATACATGATTCCGGGCAAAGGATCTTTGAACCCACTCTGCGCCTGCGACCCGTTGAAGAGACCTGTGGAGAGGCACTCAAGAACTCCTTGGCTTCAGGAAAATCAGACACAACTCTTGTACAACGTGCAAGTGCTAGCTGCTAGCTGGTAACCTTGCAGTTTGTTGTCAGCCAACGCTTGCAGGTTAGGCTGGCGACCAAAATTGAGCTGTTGCAATCGACGCCAAGAGTCCATTACCGACGAGGTCATAGCCGCGCGAACAGGCCAGCTCACACACCTCACCAACCTTCTTGCCCACACCTCAACAGCAAAAGGTTAATTGCAGGCTGCTCTTAAAAATGATCTCTCCCGAAGACTTGGAAAAGCGGATTGGCGGATTTGCTCTCGCTGCTATTTCTCTTGTCCTACTCCTCCGGGAGGACGCGTGGCTTGGGGCTTGGGCTTCGGAGCTTGCTGCTGTCAGGGTACAGTTGGAGGTATCCAGGCCTGTGCCTACACGAGTGCCCTGGATGGAGCAAACCTTAGCTTCCAACTCAGATCAAGTTGCATTCACTCGCGAGCTAACATTGCAAGGCTACTCCAAGAGAGAACAAGCAGCACCCCTAGGGCCCTGGATCATTCCAAGATTGCTGCAAGACCGATCCGCGCTCCCAAACACACACTCCATGCGAGAGCCGCGCAACAGACCAGAAGCCACACAACACGGCCCATGCAACTCACAGGCGAGAGCACGATTTCTAGCCAACTATCCAGGAGGCCGAGTAAAAGAAGATTGTTGGATGCTGCGGAACACGGGTGCCGCGCACAACCAGGGAACATGATGACTCACCACAACAAGGCCTCGTCTCACACGGCAAGCTATTTACAAAAACAGACGATAACCACGTGGGTTCCAATCATGGTGCCAAAAGACCTGTAATGGTGCCGACACCTCCCAAGGGATCACACTCTTCCAGACACACGTTTCGTTGGGCCCCTTGAAACTCTCAAAATGCGTACTCTCAAGCCATTGGGGGTCTGGAGGTGAGGGGGCAGACGGGAGCACACGTTTTCGGACTTTCGGCCGATTGAACTCTAAATGTGTATGGGGGGTCTGAAGGTGATGGGGCAGTCTGGCGAGGAACTTGGAGACGCTGACCCCCTCAAAATTGATGCTCACCATGTCTGAGTGTTCTTGTCTTGTCTGCATATGATCAATGCTGGTCATGCTCGAATGTTGCTGTCTCTTTTGCACGTCCTGGTGGACACGCGATTGTTCTCATTTGTTCTGGATTTCTGTTGAGAATGTAAACTTGTCTGGAAGTTTGGGACTTGTCGTGTTGTAGCGGCAAAAGACCTGTCATGGTACCACCCTGTCCCGCGCGGACGGTCTAGTTGATTCCCTTTACTCTGCATGCTGGAACCCCATTGTTAGCACAAAGATAAAACTAAATGCAGTCATGTTTTGCCCGACACAGGGTGAGTGCTTCAAAGGTCTCTGCACTACAAGTCTAGTGACCAAATGCAAGGGCTTTGGCTTGTCAGGCTCGAGCTGTCCCAAAATAAAAGCCGCGGAGCCCGCGGTGTGCAGCTGGGTGCCGAGCCCTGGAACGTTCCTTGCTCTGCGTCAAGATTTTGTTGGAAACAGCCGCATTACCAATCCAAGGCTTGAGGGTGCTAGCTTTCAGTCGAGACCAAGAGCTTGTCATAGTTTACTTGAGGTGCTTACCATGCTTGGCCAGATCAAAAGGTGGCGCGAGTGGCGCCTGTTGTGACGAAAAATGCCAACTTGCGTCTGTGAACTCGCGAGTCCAGAGAACGTGGGGAATAGGTTGATGTATCCATCTCATGCTCAAGCGCACTGTCCCGCACTGTCCCTGGGGTGCTCAAGATGGTGTGAGGTCCGGGGCGTGCCCATCATCCCTAATTAACTGCTGCTACTGACACTCTTCATCCCTGTCTTTTCGTCTATCCATTCCAAGCCTGCACGGATAAAGGCTTTGTGCATCCGAAGAGCCATTCCAACAAGTCTGCGCGGTAGCAAGGCCTCTCAAGAAGGCCAGCAGGCGGCGGGCTGCAAAATCTGCTAACTCCACTCGAATACTTCTCGTGAAATCGTCAGGTGTACAATGCAATGGGTGCTTTGTGCTTCATCACCATCACAGCTTGATGTCCCAACCATCCGAAAGCTTTGTCAAGTGATCCCCTGCCTTCATAGCCCTGGTTGCAGAATGCGAGGCACTGGTCCGTGTGCAGCGCACCGGAACCTCGCCATCTGACAAATGGCCTAAAACCGAAACCCTAGATCCTTTACAGCACGGCATGGAAAATGTTTATTGCGAGCTGGCTGCAGCTGCTGCCCACAGCATCTGTCTGGAACTCTGGTGGAAGGTCGCAGGTCTGTCGCTCACAGCTCCTTACCCGCTTTTTCATCGGGACTTGAAGACGAGGGGGGCCATGGAACACAAATTCATTGAGCAGCATGGCGTTGCTCAAAACGTATCTGGTGTGGGCTGAGGAAGTTGCTAAGTCTGCAATGTCTGTGCATCACGACATGTAGCTTAGAGAGGCACCAGTTGCTACACCACATTCTCAATACGTGTGGCTACTTTTGTGGCTGCAGAATTTACGTCTGAGCACCAAAGGCGAAGGGTGCTATGTTGCTGAGTTTGTGAATTTTCTTGGCGCATGGAGATCCATCTCCAAAAGCTCTACACACGGCTATTCCCTGGACTTTGCAGGCGCGGTGCGGCACAGTGCCTGCAAAGGATCCATCCTGCTGGCATGCATAGGTGGCGCCAGCACCCTGGTAGCCAAGGGCACCTTGACGACAAGAACAATCTAGCTCTGAATAGCTTATCAAGGCGATGTGAGCTGTTCCAATACCCTCATCTGGCTCGGTAAGCTTGATAGGTTTCGCTCACTCTGGCAAGCAAGTCTCAGCAAACGACATCAGCCACATTGGCTGGACTACAAGAGCCCGATCAGAAAATCAGAAAACCAGCTACTGCTCCCAAGTACATGTCCTCACTGCCGTCCTCAAAGACATTTCCGCCCCGTCGCGGCAGCAGAAGCTTACGCATCTGCCCAGGGTGCAGCTGAGGAGCAGTTCACCAAGCACGTGTCTCCAGCAAGTGCGCCCACACATGCCTTCGGGGCAGATGAAAGGCATGGAACCCGGCACAACATTTCACAAGCATGCGGGATTGTCGGAGCTGCGAGGGCTGTGGACTTCGGACCTTTCATCAAAGGTTGCACAGTTCAACATGCAAGGACCTGCCGAGGCCCCGAGTTGCTATCGCTGGATCCCAAACATCGTTGCAAGCAAGGCCTGGAGGGCCAAAGGCATCTGCTATGGCTGCGATGCATGCAAATAGCCAACCAACACGGTGCGCTGCCCACGGTGAAGGGAAACACCCGGGAACCAAAGGTGCCTGGGTGTCAAGGCCAGGTGCCACCGGAAGCCCGTCTGCAGGGCAGCTCACACGCACGCAGGTCGGCGCAGTGCCAGAGAAGCTGCCTTGAGGACTTCAAAGGTTCAGCTTGAAAGCTTTTAACATGCTGCTTGAAGAAGATGCTCACAGTTTCCCTCTGCTTCTCTGGACATTCCTTTTTCCTGGCCAGGGTACCATCCGACCCACATTGAAAGGGTGCGGATGCGGGCTCAAAGCCCGCCAAGCAGGACACAAGGCAGAAGTCCTGAGCTCCCAGGTTGGGTCTAGGCAGTGCTGCTCTTCTAGATTTGCGCCGGCTTGCAAGGACCTAAACTCATGGGACTCCAGGCAAGCGGCATCGGCGGCCGTACTATTGCAGGCGGAGATGTCGTAGCCAGCCTTGGGTGGCATCTCAAGTAAGTCATGGGAGGATGATCCAAAAAAACGCGGATGCTCAGGTGCAAAAGGACAAGCCATCTGACCGAACCCACACAAAGTTTTGCAAACCGAATTTGCAACTTTCAGATGTTTTGGATTGAGCTGACTTGGACCCCGATCCGCAGTGCGAAAAGGAGTGGACTGCTCACAGAAGTTGTGCCAAAATATTCGAAAACGTCTGCAAAGCCAAATGCTTGTGCGAGGACAAGCAACAGGCAGCTGGTCAATGGAGCATGTAATCTTGGCGCATGTCACCTCAGTGCAGTTCTTCATGAGAATTGCAGTCTAGGGATCTGGGGAATCCAACTGCCCAACAGAAAGCTTTAAGAACTTCTGTCCTACAGAGCTCGGCTCCCTGTCTCCGGGCCAAGGGATAAGCGTGGTCTAGTGCTTGTGTCAAAGGAGCGTGGATTGAACCCGAGATCGAATGCCTTGACAGAAGTGATGCTGAAGATGAATTTGGGTAGACACTGATGCAAGCATGCATGAACAAACCCAGAGGCAGCAAATCCGAATACCCAGTCTTATCCTTTGAGGGGAGTATCATTTTGCAAGCACTTCTCGCACCACACGACAGAACTGTAATATGACTGCAGAAAGCCCAGCAAGACAGCTTGGGCTTGATCCCTGCCTGATGCATCCTACTTAACTGCATCCAGGAACCCCTGGACCCACGAAGCGTGCCTGCCGTGGGCACAAGGCTTCATTGGACATCAGATTCGAGACGGTTTGGAGTTTCAGCTGCTCAGCTTCATTGCTGCTTTGCTTTATGCGCACATGCTCATGAATGCCCCATGATATGCCTGATGACTTCAGAAGACGGCTTTCATCTGCCTCCAGGGGGTCGCAGACGTACTCTGCCTGCTCGCCTTGGAATCCTGCCACGCATGAAATGCTGCCTCGGCTGCAGCTCGCTAGCAGTCAAGGACTTTGGCACCGTGCACGCTCAAGAATAGAAAGTGCCACATCTCTGGCCATCTGAAGGAGTGGCCCCGACAAAGAAAACAGAAGCAGGGTAGCCCAGCACGCGGACGAATGCAATGAATGCAATGAAATTCCAGCCCCAGAAACAGACTTGGCCGTTCACCTTGCCCAGGCAATCGCTCACCTGGGCAAATGTTGACAAACCAGCAGCTCTATCCTAAACAGCTGCTGTGGTGCTACATCCTAGGCTTCAGAGCACGTGCAGTGCGAATCAGGGCTTTGAAGACCTTCTTGCAGTCCAGTGGCATCAATGCCTGGTCCACTAGGAAGGCCCTGCGAGCAGGCCACCAGCTGCGTCTGGGTGGTGGTGGCCTCAGCTACAAAGCCGCCTCCCTAAAGCTATCAAGCCTGAACGCAAGACCAGATCAATGTCTCTGAAAACACTCCAGGCTGCCAAAAGTAAAATCATTGCAGTGCATCATTGAGGTAAGTCTATGCTGGTGTTCATCTGCCCCATAAATCAACTTGTGCAGCACAGAGGGCTGTGGTGACAGTCGTCGTCGGCGTGCAGCTTGGCATTTCGCCTGTGAAGATCTCCTGGCCAAGTGCTGACAGAACCCCAACTCACTGGGAAGGTCTTGCAAGAATTGAAAAAATCTTGCGAAACAGTACAGGGAGGCATCACCTGCTATCGTGAATCACAGCACACCAGTACAACATCAAACAAAAGCCCCCTTCAACTTGCAACTTCTACGAATGCCAGCAACACGGCCTGCGCACTGCAGGTGAATGTGCTCGGGCTGCCCGAGCGGCCAGACGCGCAGACCACCTCCGGAATCCCGGGTAGCTATTGCATAAACAGTTCTCGTGTCAGCCATTTGTTCCTGGAGCCTACCAAAACAAAATTTCTGCTCAAGAGGCCAGCACAACCAGAAAATGCCCAAACAACAACTTGGGGAGGCCCCACCAAGACATTCAGGGACGGACCGCCCAAGACTAGGAATCATGTGGGGGAGGGGGTCAAATCAAAATTGTGATTTGGAAGCGGGGCTACATAGGTTGCAGGAGACGCTGGCCCAATACACGAAGCACAGCACATCGCAGGGCACCTGGCAAATATCTCCGGGGAACTTGTCTGCGCAGTCCTCAGTCCAACACATGTAGGGGAAATGCAAGTTTATGCATCGTAGCACATGTCCTACCAGCTTGTACGCAAGATTAAATAGCAAGAAATTACATCCCAGCACTAATGACTACAGCATACCGTACCCTAAGAGCTTGCTCCACAGTCCAAGACTAGCGACCCGTATGGCCCAAGCCCTGGAGCCGACCTGTCGATACAAGCTGTCGGTTGGACGTGCAACCGCATTATACTACCTTTTGCAAACCAAGCTTCAGACATTCGAACTGTGCATAGCACGCATGCTACACACATGCAATTCCCACGCGGGATGCTCCTACGCTAGAGACTCAGCACATATCGCCTACACATGAACATTTGAGCAGGACCTGTTTGGTGACTTCTTCCCAACCCATGCCTGCACATGTCTACTTACTTGAACCGACAGTCCTAGGCTACAAGTTACACTCGATGTCACACGCCAGGGGCTGCATCACCTGTCTTGAAAGCCGTAGATTCCGGATACCATCCGCCAGAGAAAAAAGTGGCATTAGAAGTCTTGAGCACAGCTCACAAACCTCAGTAGGCTCGATGAACAATCCAATCTCGTGCCAAGGATCTGAAGCATCGGCATCGGGCCCCACGGCAGGCAGCGGGCAACTCCCTGGAAGCCTTCCGCAGATCTTTGAACCCTTTCACTCAAAGCCTCCAGCGAAGAAGTGGGAACCTTCGAGCTGCACAAGACTGCCAAGGGGCAGTGTGGATGTTATTGTGGAAGTGGTCAAGCTGCTGGATGTCACCTTAGTTGCCACAACCAAGGAGGCACTGACCTTCCCGCAAGCTGCGTACGAACTTAAGAGAAAACATTCAATGACACACGGCAGGTGTCAGGCGCCAACGGGCATCAGATTACTTTTAATCCCAGATCACAGGCAGCAAGCTCTCAAACCAATTGGGGCCAGTTATGGAGATCAAGATCAGAATCAACCCTCCACTGAAATGCTGTGCATTGCAAACCATGGGATCCATGAAGAATTTCCTGGGAACTGGGAAGTACCCAACTACTGTAGCTCAACTGGCTAAGAGACCGTGGCGGTGAGAGTTGTAGTGATACTTGTTGCAGACGTGGTGAGGCCTCAGCTTTGGCAGGTTAAACCATGCCAGCGAGTCTACCGAGGCTTTGAGCATTTTGAGGAATTCCATGAGGTCACTATACACCCGCAAGCTGAATTCCCACCAAGCCAAGCCTGGCCCAACGAGTTGTCAAACAATGACTTTACAGACATGCCGCTTGATGTGACCGTGGACGTGGTGGTTGCGGACGTGGACGAGGTGCTTCCTGTTTTGCCAAACACCCTGAAATCTGAAGTCTTGCTGCTGGCTACGAAGTGTGAGCAGAGGCTCCGAAGTTCCGGTCAGACACACACACCAAAAAAGTATCTTGCCGTGCATGCAAAGCTTCCTGTGGTCGAACTAGTCCGAGAGGTGACCGTGACAGTGTGAGTGATGCTTGTGGAGGTAGTTGTGGCTGTGGTCGCGCTGACCGATGTCGTGGTGGTGGTGGTCACAGGATGGAGCAAGTCGCAATCTGCAATCACCAAGCCCGTACCAGTTTGCCACGGGAAGGTGATTTTCGGTGTACCGATGCACCTCAGCTTCTTGCGCTTGGTTAGTGCACTCGCTCATTGGACGTACAAAAGAGAGAGAGGCAGAAGCTCCAAGAAGGCTTTTTGAAATTGAATGCCAGGCTCTTTCCAGACTGGAAGATGGGTCGCCAGCTGCAGCCCGAGGTGGCACGGCAGGAATCCTCGTCTTCCAGCACAATGCTGCAAGCTGAGATGCTCTCCCGCTGCTTGTCATGCCTCAGTTTTCACCAAAAAAAGAAAAAAAAACACACTGCATGCGGTCATCGTTTCGACGTACCAACTAAAACTTGCTCACATGCGGCCCTTTACTGTGTCTGGCCATAAACGGCACAAGGCCGTGGGTCTGGAGGGTGCGCACTCCAGGGATGCATCCAGCGGCGCCAGCCCACTCGTTCCTTCTCTTTCGGCACATACTGAAGCTCCATGTCCAGAGAGATCTGCCAAGCAAAGTAATCGTCGGCAGTCGGCCCGTGCACCAGGTCGCAGTTGCTGTACTTCCCCACCAACAAAGCAGCCGTCCTCCAGGTCTTGCAGAACATCTGTGTGAGGTTGGTGTCAAAGACGGTCTCGAAGGTGTCGTGGTGGTAATTCAGGCCAACCTCGGCACTCTTCCCTAAATGCTCCATGCCAAGGCTCTTCCGCTTCTTCCCGTCACTGGGGAACAGCATTGCTACATGATGCGAGACATCCATCAAACGCCCCTGCGATGCAGCTAAATGACCCCGAACAGCAGCTCGGCTTGCGTGATGGACGACACACACGCTGGCTCGCCTAAGTGCACCATGTCGGGATGATGCAGAATTGCTGCAGGGTCAGAGCCGAGGCTCTACAAATCTTGCCAGCCCACACCCCATGCAAATGCATGACAATTGCGTCTCGATCCGGGACACCCTGAACCCTTCATCTGCTCAACATTAACAATGCTGCATAGTGAGAACCTGATACAGGCACAGGCACTAGTGCAGTGCGCCGAGTTCGCGCTGATGTAGGGCAGCACCGGGTAGCCTAACAGAAGGTTGCTGGTTCAATGGGCTCACTTCGACGTTGGAGCCACAGCACATTGGTTCAAGCTACGTGGAAATCATGGAGGCCCCAGGAGCTAAAAGGCTCAAACCATCTTGAATCGCCATGTGTGGGCAACTTTCCTTGAAGGCCGAAAACGATGCTGCTGCAAATCCTGGACACGGAAACCTGCAGGACATACATCCAGGCCTGCGCCCGCAGACTTTACACAAGTGGCCCGTTCCCTCCAGAGTAAAATTTAAACCTCAGGGCCACAACCTCTCAAAGACCAGACCACAGCGAAAAAGACCTGAAAATCCCGAAATCAAGCCTTCTGAGTTGGCAAGGATGTCGACAGGTGATGCAATGACGTGGTAGGTGTCCTTCGCGCTGATTCATGCTTGACTTTGGGGTCTGGGGATCTTTGACTCACAGTGGCTAGTCTCGCGCCTCGCTTCTGAGATGACACTCAAATAATGGGACCAGTATGGTTGGGATAATAGCGATCCCATCACCGCACCCCATCTTGATTTGGGAAGGAAAAGTCGAATGCCGCTGCGCGTCAGTGAAGACAAAATACTTTGTCGTCACATGGTAGGCGAGTTCACAGAGAGCCTTGGGCTCAGGTTTGTCTGGTGCAGGCTGTTGGCTGGGAGGGTTCGGCCATAGCTCCCATTCTAGATACTCCTCTTAGGCTACATCGGTTCAGAGGCATGACGGCCATGAGAAATGCTAGACACAAGCTCGAGATGACCCTGCACACGGCTTGAGCACATGCCAACATGGACATGAAAGGCTTCGGAGGCTCGTGTGACTGCTGTCCGTGAAAGCAAACTGGAGACTGCCTTCACCTGTCAGTGTGATGGCCACAAGCGACTACAAGAAGATCCTGAAATACTCCACCTCCTGCCAACCTCCCAAAACCTGCAGCTGAGTGCAGCTGAAGGTGCATAGTGCTGCGGGTTCTTGGCCTGACCATGTTTTTGACGCATTTTATCGAGCTTCAAACCTCCAGTAAGCTCACATCTTCAGCATGAGCACAATCCAAAGCAAGCTGGCCCTGAATGGCAACCACAACTGATCACAAGACAACCACACTAGCACAAATGAAAAGAAGTAACGAGAGAACAACACGAACTCAGAGTAGGAGCAGTCCACGACAAACAGCAAAGGTCTAGAGACCTTGTACCTACCTCAAGACTACCAAACCCAAAACAGCTTGAACAACTCGCGTCCCCGCGCCCCAGGACAAGAAACCGGAAGCCCCACAATGGCCATCCGAGTCTCCTCTCCAACCAATTCCAAATCCCAGCCCCCTCCCAGCTTTCTTCTTACTTCTTGTTGTTGCTTGCAGTTTTGCTTGTTCAAGGGGATGCACCGGGAGGCCCTATAGAGATCTTTTGTTTTTTGAAAACAAGCAAAACAAGTGAAGAAGAACAAAAACATAGGAAGAAAGTCTCCAACCCAACCTGGCCTCCAGGACCATCTCCAAAACCAGGTCCAAAAATCAATGCAAGCAACCCTGCTCTCCAACATTGTCCAACCACCTCCCATGGCCTCCAGGACCTCCTCAAAATCCTCTTACACCCTGCCGACAGGGCAACCCCCCCAGGCCCAGCCTCATCAGGCTCGGAAAACTCATCAGGCTCCGAAAACTCATCAGCCTAAGTAGTCAAACCACATGAATACAAGCAACCTGCTTGACATTTCACCCATACCATTACCCCAGTCCTTTTACCTGCTGTCCAATGACATTCTGTAGTGATTTCTGACGTCTGATGATGTGATCCTTTGTTGTATACCTGGCCCGACCTTTTCGTTCTTTGTACATGGCTGCCTTTCGCGCATTGGTTCCGTGCACGACAAGATGTTGGCATAGCCACCTCACCACCTTATCCTTTGAAACCCCTCGCTCGCTGAGCTGAGGGGTTTTTTGCCCGATATGGAATAATCATCATCAGATCAGCTAATTTGAGCACGAGGGTCACTGAAATGTGTCACTTCCACGTCACCACGGGCTGCTCTCCTCAGCGCTGCAGAGGTAAGCTGCGGAGGAAGGTTCTGAATTTCAGTTGGCTCATGCCACTGATTCCCCAAGGCATTTCGATACTTCCTGCAGCGCTCCACAAACAGCAGTGTAAGTCCCACACGATGTACCTATGGCCCCCACGCTTGAGGAGGATAAACCACCAGCCGACCATCCTACTAACATATTTCCACAGCAATTGAACCGAGAGCTGCGGTCCTGACCAGGGCTCACTGCAGTTCTTCTTAGCTCAAAGAACTGAATGTTGCACCAACCAGAGCCAGCAAAGTCTCAATGTTTCGTTGTCATACAAGAAGGCATTGGCACCCTCGATGCTTCTGAAATGCAGGTAGGCCACGCTCCTGGCTGGCGGTTCGGGACATGAAGCCACGTTCGACAAAAAAGGCTGAAGTTAGTGTGCAGGCCCTGCGACTCACGAAACCTTAAGCAAGCATAGTAATGGCCAAATGGTTGATCCAGAGCAATGATTTGCTTTGCTCTGGCCATTCCCTGAGATAATCACTGGCAGCGCTGATCGCATATCTGCACGTTCCAGACTCTCTGCATTGTGGGGCCCAGGTTCTACCCCTAACCGGCCTGAACGGGTGCGACAGGGTCAGCGTTGAGTGAAAGACGCTCACGTTGCTGACATTGCTGTCATTGACACCATGCAGAGCGGCCACTGCCAGAGTAACCTTGAGGATAGTAGCAGCAGGGGCATCGAACAGAAATTTCTGACGAGAACTTTCTCAAACAGGTCAGGCGCATACACCTTACAGTTGGGCCAAGATGCATCCTCCAAGTTGGTGAAAACGTTGCTGAGAGACCCATGCTTGATGAACACGTCTGTCGAAATACCTCGGCTGATTATGGGACCTCATGACAGTGAGGTGGTGGGCCATAGCCATGAATACCCTGAACCAGAGGACAAGCTGCACTGGCTTCACCACTCCTGAATTCTGGCTTCCTCATAATGAACAGCACTGATTGGGCCCGAAAATCTGGGACATTCATGCACTGGCGCAGAAGCTTACGAATGTGCAGCTGAAAGCTGCGAATGCTCCACGCAAGTCCTTTCTGTGTAGCTGCATCGCATGCCCACACAACCATGGTTTGCTCACTGTAGCGTAGCCAGGGAGCTGGAATTCATCAGGGTGTTCCCGAAGTTTCCTGAGTGTCCGCATGGTCACAGCGGTATCCTCTGTGCCTGCTCAAGCCAAAAGCCTCTGACTCAGCTGACTGAAGCCTTGGCTCACTGAAGGCCCTGACATCAACCCGTGCGAGTCCGTCCCTTAACTCCGACCAGAAACTTTTGAGAAATTTCAGGTTGCAGATAGGAGACCAACAAGCAGCGAGTCGTCCTTCGCGCTACGGAGAACTTTGAGAGAAGATTCTCTATGCATTCTCTGCTGGG
This sequence comes from Symbiodinium pilosum, assembly GCA_905231905.1. NCBI lineage: Eukaryota > Dinophyceae > Suessiales > Symbiodiniaceae > Symbiodinium > Symbiodinium pilosum. The sequence continues at coordinate 65,277 of CAJNIZ010000725.1, read as the reverse complement.
CCGTAAATCTGAGTCTCTCCAGAACCCTGATCAAATGCAGTGGCCTGCTCGAACCTCAAAACTGCTGCGAGCGGAGCAAGACCCTTATTCTAGAATGGCTAGAACCAGCTTATCATGTTGTGATCATCGTGCTCAGCATGCTCAAGGCCTTGTAGGGATCCTCGCCTGCTGGGACAAGGCGCTGATAGGCCTCAGCAAGGGCCTCATCTGCGCCTGGCCAGAGGCTTCTTGGATCTTGTAGCGGGTGCACATGTCAACCTGCGTGTTCATTCACTGCACTTCCAAGCCAACTTTGATTCCTCTCTTGTTTCTGCTGACAGGTCGAGGGCTGCTAGCTGCCATCTTTATGTCTTTCAGAAGCAGTTGCTCTTTCAAAGCGACAGGCTCAAGTTCGGAATTGCCCAGGCACACCTGTGCGAGCATCCAACGTCAGACGAGCCATTCTCACATCGAAGGCCACTTCATTGAATTCCTGAGAGGGACCGCAACAATCCCTACAGCGCTTGCGAATAACTCTCGAAGTAGGGAGCTCACAGGTAAGCTTTGGAAACAGGCAACCGCATCACCTTCCTTCTGTTCTCTACTGGCGCTTGCGTCAAAAATATGGCACAACTGCAGATTGAGCTGCTGTGGTTGCTTCTTCTTGCAGGCGATCACGAAGCCAGCGAAGCCACGGGTGGTGTACGTAATAGATGGCATTGCCATTGAGATGCATGAGCAACTCGTCTGGCATGAGGTGGCTGAACCAGTCCCAGCTGTCGCCTGCGATCCAAGCTAGGACCATGACCATGACCCTAAACTTCTACGTAGACCCGCTTTTTTGAAGCTCCGGACTAGCTCTAATCTCACGGTCTGTTGGTGTCTGGAGGTCAGGCCACGTTTGCAAGAGATTTTGAGTGGCCGGAAGGCGAGGTTGGCTCTTCGCTTCCCTAGACACTCTCTGTTTGCTGAACTGACTCACACGCCACATCCTTTAACCTCGGACCCTTTAGCGCACTTCCACCCTCAAATCCTGAACCTCAACAGACCCCTTGAGGCACCGAGATAACGGCTGCCACGGATAGCCGCAGTGGGGTAGCACAGCGCTTCCCGGGCGAATTGCTCCAACCACAGGCTCTGCAGCGGAACCGCATCTAACTCCTGATAGACGAAGAGTGTAGCACTGTACCACTATACAACACTTGAGATTCCGTCACGTGTTGCAAGGGAGGGCTGCGTCAGTCGAACCTGCCGGTGCCAAAGAAACTTTGGATTGGAAGTGCTTTTTGCGCATGTGCATTACGTGCTTGATTGAAAAAAACTGTCGGAAACACGCCCAGGTACCTTCCTTGCTGAACATGACTTGAAAGAGCCCCTAATCACTCCACACAGCGGACCGGACCTTTCATTCAAAGCACCAATCAGCCCAGAACTTCCAGGATACAGAATTCTTGGAATAACGCATTCTGGTGCGAGCCAAGGTTCCATAAAGAAGAACGCTGAATAATTGGCTGCATAGCTCCCATCGTAAAAACTACCTTGAATTCGGACGTGCACACAAATGGATGATCAAGGAAAACTGAGAGTGCAGCATTCCGAGACTTCCTGCAGTCTTGGGTGAATGGACGGTCTACGTCTCTAACTGCCTTCCGCCTCTCCTGAAGATAATGGTCGACATTTTGACGATATGGACTAGCGACATCGGTTGTGCATCTGAAGCGACCAGTAAAACCACAAGCTTAAACTCTCGGCCAAGGGTCCGAGGACATAGCGGAACACTTTGTTTGGTCCATTTACCCAGTCCTTCCGGACAGCATAACCTGAGACCGCTGGGGTTGGATTCGAGGTTACTGTGGCACTGCCTACATTCACTCCAACGTCACATTGTTGAAAACAAGCTGGAAGGTCAGCTTTGCCGTTGGTAATGCACAGCTTTGACGATCCATTGAGGGCACACTCTGCACCAGGGCTCGGGATTTGGAGTGTATGATTCCTAGCTCCGCACGTAAAACAATTCTCACTTCTCACCTAAGGTGACGATTGGGAAAAACTTGCAGCTCCTTTGGTCATTTTGATCATCTTGTATACCTTTGCAGACCATGATCGCAGGATCACTATGCAACTGGGCTGGCCTCGCGAATCATAAACATCCTCCGCTGCAGTCCTGCGGAGCAAATGGAGGTGCAAACTTCAGCACGAAGCGTAGGCAGGATGGAAGCTGGCACGACAGTTGCAAGGGCGTGATCATGTCTCTGCCTCGGACTTTTGAAACAATATGATGGACATGGACATTACTTCGCCTACACCGTATGCTGGCACATGATAGCGGGCAGACTCGAAATCACATCACATAAGTGACACCTCTTGCAAAGCCGGCAATTTTCAGAAGAACCCGATGCTCAAAGTTTTCAGGATTCAGGGCTTCGGACTTCGAGAATGGGGCATGGAAGTGCAGGGCGAGTGCGTGGAGTCCATGCACATAAACCTCAAGCCAACCCCTCACCTCGAACAAATCCCCAGACTTCAAAAACTGAGCTAAATCTTATGCCACAAAAGTCATGGCAGTATTTACCTCCACTGTCACAGAGACTGAGCCTTTGCACTGTCGGCCCGAATACAATGGGAGGTTTCCAAAACTAGGGGTCCCTATTCCATATGAGTTCCGGCTCTACATTGAAGCCCCCAGTTTATGGAAACCCAAGGACGAAAGATTTCAAGAAGTGAGGAATCCCCCTGATGCCAGTCAAATGGCAGGTTGGCCGCGCGGATGATAACCTTCCAGCAGGTAAGGGCGTGTTCAGAGCTTTAGAGAACTTCAGGGCTTGAGAGCGGCTCAGCTCCACACTATGCCGCGACTGTGACGCAGACATCGACATCGTTTCAGAGTATCGTGCTGTTTATTAGTTCATGCGCCCACACTTTTCGTAGTGTGTGAGATTAATCCGTAACTTGGGGTAGGGGCTTTCGAGTGAGCGTGTTGATGCGACAAACTGTGCCTGCTTGCAAGAACTCCTACTCTCAAATCAAGCCCAAACAATGACAAATCCCCACATGCCGCAAATCTCCATTAACCTTCAGAAACTCAACTCTGGAAACGCTGGCAAGAAACAGATCGAAAGCAATGGTGCCACAGTCGCTCATTTCGCGCAAAGGAGTCGGACACCGAAGTCCTTTGATTGTCTTCTCTTTTTGAATGGCTGGGTTTGCTAAGAAGGCCTGGATGCTCAGGCCTTTGGAGCAAAAGCATGTCCATCCGGCTGAGGCAGGTAGGGGCCGCGAAGCAATTTCAAAACGCTCCGAAAACATCCTAAAACCCCGCAATCTTCTCGCCAAGTCGCGCTGCCGTCCTCAGGTCAAGCAACTTAGGCCTAGCTTTAGCCCTTGCCTCACACTCCGCAAAAGCACAGGTCTGGTAGAAAGGCCATAAGTTTGCATGTGTTACCGCCTTCTTCCATCTCCCATTGTACCGTTCTTGCAGTCCACCCGCTAGGGAAGCTAGAAAACAAGATTTTGTTCATGCAGGCTTGCAATAGCTGACCCTTAGTCGCATACCGTCAGAACTTTTATGAGCGGGACTTTTGCAAACTAAGGAAGCTGAGCGCGTGGCAAAGCCTCACTATTGTCTTCGAAGGCCTGTACAGGCAACCAGCAGTGATAGCACACAAGTAAAAGAGTGACTCTCTGAAGGTTCTGCCTGGCTGTAAACCAGAATGAGATCGATGGCCACGGCAGGGGCCGCGTCGCAGGGCACCAATGTCTCCCACGACCTCAACAAGCACGGACTTAACCTGTTTGGATGCGATACAAGAGCCGCAACAAGAGCCTCAACAAGAGTTCAGCAGATGGAGACGTAGTGTCTGCTGTCCGGCTGAGGGCTCCACAAGAACGATCTTTCCAAGGCAGAAACCTCTGTATTGCTTGCATACCTTGGTTGGGTCTACTGGTAGCAACACATTCGAGCCTTGGAGCAGCTTCTGTTGGCCAGGACTGCTAGCACATGTCCAGATACTGGTTGTTTCCCAAGATGTTTCTGTCTCTTTTTTGGAGCCTTCTAGCTCAATGCAGGCCTTTGTAGCTCAGAAATGCGACGCCTTTTGTTGTTGGAGGAATCACCCATGCATGCAAACAAACATCTGTCACCTCAGCGTGCTAATGCCCAGACCTTGGAGTTGAAGAGAGTTTAAACGACAAGTCTCAACTTCGAGAACTTCAAAGTAAGCGACATGGCCTAGTTGTGTAGGCTGCTTTGAAAGCACGGAGTTGCGCATGCCTTTGGCTGATGCTTCACCAAGTCACGGTCGAACTACTGCGAGCTCCTGCCCGCTTGTGGTGAAACAGAAGACACAGACCTCGGCTCTTTTCAGACTCGTTAACATCTTGTGCCTGCGGCGGCTGACTCCCGCTTAGAATGCCCCCATTCGGAAAGTACAATGCAACAAGTGCTTACATGAGCGGGCTTCACGGAACGCTGATCGTCTAACTATTGCAGGCCTAGATAGATGCTGAACGGCTCACAAAAACCTAGGGTTGCCGTTACAACACGGACTCGACCAACCAATTTGCTACCCTACGCTAGTTTTAGGGACGTTCTGCAGCTTCTGTCGTTCTTCGGATGCAACTTTTCAGGGCAGGAGTGCTACGCTTGGGCCTACCGCTCACCTGTGAGATTTGGCGGCCCACTTCAGGCTCACACTTGAGGTTGTCTTCAACTCGGCTGTGGGCCCCAATCTCTGCAGTCAAACCAGCTCAAACTCTTCACATACACGTGTTGCAGAGCGGCAGGGAGCCTATCTATCTCCTTCAAGCACAGCGCCGAAAGTTACCGTTGCTGCAGGCAAGGAGGCTTTCAGGAGCAAAAGCCACAGCCTCATTGCTGGATCCTGCACGAAATTTTCCCAGCACCACTTCCCGTGTCAGGTGGCCACTGCAAGGATATGTACCAGGCATGCAAGTGGTACAAATGATTGCCAGGATAACACTGCTGCCAGGAAGCTAAGTGCTGCACACTACAAAGCGTTCTCATTTCAGAACACGATGTGCCTAAACTAGAGTCAGAGCAGCACCTGGGTAAGTTGTCCCAGCATCCTGCATTTTGGTGCAACCCTCCTGATTCACCTGTCACTGGCAGCAGACATGCCAACCTCAACTTGTGTCCTGCTCACTGTCATGTGCTCAAACATCCGAGCTACTGGCCCCGGCTGTTTTGGACAGGCTGCTGCGTATGGTTTGCAAACGAAGCATGCTCCGTGGGGTTGTCCAATCTGTGCTCGTGCGTTTCAAAGATTTGGCTGCTGGTGTGGTCGTGCTGCAAGTTGGCGTCAGGGATTCAGGGATTCAATATCTTGGGTTTGGTTTAGAGTCTTGGGGGCCCCAAGTGCAAGAGCTTCTTCTTGAAAGGCCTCCATATGCCTCTATGCAGCCAGACCCTGTGTCCGGGGCTACACCTTCGAGCCAAGCAAGCCCGGCTCCTTCAAACTCAGCGTGAGCAGGTTGCAGAGGGTGAGGCACTCTTCCACTTCTACGGAAGCCGCAGTAGCTCGCGCAGACAAACGCAAACTGAAGTCGTCATGCACGCTTATATGCGGTTTCGATTCTGGAGACAATGCTAGACTTCAGAAGCAGTTCGGTCAAGCACAATACCTTGTGACATCTTCGCAGGACTCAAGCGACATCAAATACTTCCAGTCCTGCAGCAAAGATGTTGCTGTTAAAGCATGAGACTGCATTCTCGCAGCAGATCATGTCAGACCCTCTATGCAATACGCCGGAAACCTCGCAAACACCCTGAATCACACCTCTTGGCCCTTAAACCTCCCAGCGAAGGCAGCATGGCACCCTCTGCCAGGTCGAGCCTGGGCCGAGCTCAACGCGGCAGAAAGAGAGGTTTCTGATGCCTGTAGGGGCTCTCCGTAGGGGCCAGGCAGTGCCCGAGCCGATGGCCGAATGGCCACTGTGGCGCAACTTTCCCAAAGACTTCTTATGATCAATCCTAACCTCATTGCAATCAGAACTGCTGGATGTGGATAATGAATCGGGCTGTGGCAGAACGTCGACTGCAATGTTTGATGTTCTCATGGGCCGCGGTGCCCAGAATAGGAGTGGGAGATCTCAACATAAACACCTATCTGCTGCTGTTGAGGCCAAGTTCTTGTTTGAGCTCCAGATTGAGAGATTGCTAATAGTCAGGAGCGCGAGCCAAACAGGCTGCGAAAGTGGGAAACCGCAAGATCCATCACAAGCTGGCACTGCTGTGGCGGCAAAACGGCCATAAGATTTCAGTCACAAAGGCTGAGTTCAGCGAGGTGTCGCAGTCACGTCAAGGCTCAGCTTATACAAAAGAGCCCCCGGATTTATTGAGCTACCAGCTCCGCCATTTTGCTGAAAGTACTTGAGGTGGGACACAACCGTGTGCGTGTTTTATTCCTTGCATGCTAGCCACCCTCGTCTGGCGGTGGAACTGAATTCTGTGCAACACGTGCTCAGGCAGAATGTGTTCAGCACCCTATTAAACCCTAGAGCAATAGCAACATCCTCATAATCATCATGCACTCGTCATGTAGCGAGCAAAAACACATCAAACGGCTAAATCTCCTGAAGACATGTTGGCCCCCTGACAGGGGCCCACAAAGACATTATCGACAACAGGGATGTGAGGAAGCTCCCGATTGAAGAAAGCTTCATGCGTAACCTGGCTCCTGGCAACTACCTACCTATGGTGGCGTCCCCCCAAATTTGATACCCTTAGGGTGGCCGCACGCCATGGTCTTGGGCTTTAGATGCAAGTTCCACAAGACAAAAAAGGATCGAGCCTCAAATCCCTCCGAAGCTGGCAGAGCTTTTTAACTCCGCCGTGAAACCCACAAGCCAAACGGAAATCAGCAGTGATGATGCCAAGTTTGGTCTCAAGCCGGTGTCACATGACACAATTTCCGAATCCATGTGATTCGCCTTTTGGAATCCAGTTGGCTGGTGGATGATACTCTAATGAGCCTGCTCAAATCCATCTCCCACAACTTCACGCTAAGGCTCCCAGGGTCCCACGAACAGGTCACCTGTCTTCTGGGTTTCCTTAAAGAGGCCTTCACCAAGCGTTGGCCGTCAACTTCCAGACCTAACCTTATAAGCGAACGGCAAGCCACTGACCTTACAGGTCTAGCAGCAACATGTTACCTGGAGAAGTTGTTGGCAGTACCGAAGTCACACATCATGCATACTTTAGCACAGCTAAATGTATGACTTCAATGGAAGGTAATCCTGGAGCCTGTGCATGAACTTACTCCGGAGGCGGAGGTGGAGGCGGCGCTGGCGGTGCTGCAGGCGCTGTTTCTTTTGCGCCTGGCTTGTGGAGATTTAGACAGTGGGACATCATACGTTTGACTTATCACTTGCACCTGACCAGTCCAAGAGGAGGCGCGACACATGGTTTCTAGGCGGTTCTTCGGGTTTTGCCTGAAATGGCACTGGAGCGCTGCCCCGCTCCGTGAAGACAGACCCTAATCCAAGTGGCGGCCCTTTCAGATTGGAACTTTTCAGAGCTCCGCAGAGATTTATGGCACTCCGCACATGTTCAAAGGATCAAGTAGCTTTGCATGAGACCCACCATTCTGGCTTTGGTCTAACAACATCTCTTCTGACATCTTCACATCTACATAATCGCTCGATGCCTAAGCATCTGTCTCCGCTCCTGTCCAAGGCAATTTGGTCGGAAAAGCAATCACTGGGCCTTTACAACAAGCCGCTACGATGACCGTCCGTGGATAGCACAAGCCCTGCCAGAGATTCCCACCCTTCGGCCTGCGCCTTTTCCTTTATCGCCCAGCAGCTGCGAGGCAATGAAGGCCATCTGATTCAGACCGGCTTGGACAAGGAGGCTGGCATAGACAAAGCCTTGTATTTTGTTTCCTCTGAGTCGGGTTGCTATAGACCGTTTACACTTTGATTTCTGGCGTCCAACAAGGAGAGGCAAACCATGGACAACTGGGCGCTGTGGTGTTCAGGCCTCCGACTTCTGCTGCTCAGAAAGCCGGAAAGGCAGGCGGAACACGCGCACACGGCCAGTGTCGTCGCCTTGGCTGCCGCAGGAGGTCACCCTCCGGTTTTGCTGCGTATCTGAGCTCAGAGAGCCACCTAACATCATGAGGGACTTTCGCCGGCAGGAGCTGCAGACTTGTGGCTGATCAAAACGTCCCAGAGCTACCCTGGAGACCAAGCCGGTGGCCCAAAGCAAATCAAGTTCAGTAGCTGCTGGCGGTCAACTGTTGGCATCTACAGGGTCATAGATAGAACTGTTGCTGCGCTGGACTCGGCGCCCCGCCCACTGCGATCATCCCACGCTGCTTGGGGTTGAAGGCTAGGCTTGTGACCTCCAAGAGGAACTGTTCTCTTAGCTTCAGAAAAATACAATTCCCAGCGGCCCAAGAGTCAGCCTTCTGGGAGGTACCGCCTGTAAGCGGAAGTTCCATGACCGGCTCCTGTCTCGACCTGACGATGAATGCTTGGGTCTGACCTGCTCGGCTACTCTCTTCAAAATTGCTGATCGAGGATGAGTCGTTTCCGGTCTTCGAACATTCTGCAGCCAACTGAAACCCCAGCAACGGCTTTTGGCCAACGGGCGGAGTTGTTTAGGAGAGGATGGTCATAGTCATTGAGGACCTCCTGAACATACGAGAGTGATACGCGAAGCCACCCTTTACCACAATGTTGCGTCCCGGCAGCTGGAGCAGGTCATAGATGTAAACGCCTTCAAGCAGGGAAGGAGCCAGATGCTCATCCAAAATCTCAACGCATGACAAAACAAGCCTTGCTCGGTGCATTTGTGGCTCGTACACAGTTCCAGAGGTTCCACTGGCCGCAGATGGCTCTGCTCTTTCTGGCTCTGGTAGGAGTGTAAGCTTCTGGTTCCCAAGTCTCACACATATCCGATCCAAGTCCCCAGATCGAATTGATTCACCTCCACTTTTGTTGCTTTACAGCCTCTAGGTCGATATACGAAGGGCGTGGGCCTCCCATCTCCATGGCCACGGCGAAGACGCAGGGCCTCTGCCAGTGGACTGTCCAAACAAGAAAAAAAGACAATTTAGTTGTCCTTTAAAAACTCAGGCCCAAGGTGAAAATCTCGCAGGACAGGATCCTAAGCCAGATGTTCACCACTCTGAGGCCCCGCACCTGGCCGAGGACCAGGCCGCCGCCGAGATGGCGCATGTGGAGAGGTGCCTTCAGAGACTCTCAGGCCTATGTGCGATCCTGATCTAAATCAAAAAAGAGGGAGGAGACCGCCCCAAACAAATCTGGTCGCAGTGTTAAGTCAAATTTCCTAGGGGAAGCAATTGCTTTTCTGGGGCCCCAGGAAGCCCGAAAATTTCGGATAATTGAGCCCCTCCAAAACATTCATGTTTTGAGGACCCAAGCAGCTGCTGGACTACCCCCTTGCAAAAATCATTGCCTCGCATCGGTGTAAGAAGAAATCCAGAGTTTCGGACCTGGCCTGGAGGCTGAAATCCTAAAGCTTAAGCTCCTTGAAGCAAACATGTTTAATCTAACATTCTAGCAAGAGCTGCTTGGATTAGGACGTTAATTACTGCATCAGGCCACCAGGTTAGGTGAAGAAGAACTACCCATGGCTTTTAAACCAAGGTGGTTTTCATTGCAACTAACTACTTTCAGAAAAACATCTTAGGCCGCACAACTGCGCAACTTCGAACAATCAAGGCCCCCCAAACGAATCAGGGGGGTTGCTGAATCGTTTCGGCAGAGCTTTGCCCAATTATGGCCCCCACACTAATCGCGATTCAACATTGCCTGCTACTGCTGCTACTGGAAGGTAGTATTACCCTTCATGACAATGTTGTTACTGTTCCAACTATTCAAAGCAATATCATGAAAGTTAATGTCCTTGTTGATACTTGCGTGCGGATTGATTGTTGCCTGCAGCAGCCACCGTAACCGGGATTACAACTGTGTTGAGCAGGTTCTACTTGGCTCCGATCTCGGAAGGCCTGTGTTTGGGGTGAGCTTGGAAGAAGTTTCGCGTGAAGGGCATGTGATACGACGTTAAGTCTCCACAGCTCTTGGCACCCGCCTGGAAGGTGGGTAAAACGTATGGGCAGCTCGTTGCTGGAGGACATCAAAGAGCTTCACAGCGCCTGGCTCTGTGAAATGAAAAGTGCTCACGCTTCGCCAAGCCACACATTCAAGGTCGAAAAAATGCCAAAATCAAGGTGCAGAGAGACCGGCCTCAGCCCAAACACTACCCGGAGTCTTGGCGAGATGCTTGCAATGGCTCTGAACTCTTCCACATTGCTCGAGCTACAGCTGGAGAAATACCATCCCAGAAAGCGAAGCACTGCAACCAAGTTCTGAAAGCAGCATCACTCTAATAGTTCTCAGCATGAAAGGCGTGCCATCTGCAGAGCCCGTCAGCAAAAGCTTTCGATGGTAAGGCGAGAACCTGTCACGAGCGTTCAACCGCGGAGTACTCTGTTGGAAATTCAGCACTAACTTCTGACTATGTTGGTGGGCAAGCCTCCGAGGTGCACTTTCGAAGGAATGCGCAAAAGGAGCTAGCGGTCAGGTGCCCCATGATCAGGACATGAAATAATTCCTATAATCACAGCAGTCACCACAGTTGCCTGCGAAACAATTTAGACTGCCATTCATCTAATTGCAAAAAAGAAGTTAGCATTCCAAGGTACAGCAGAAAGAGCTCATAATGTGATTGTCCTGCTTCTGAAAGATTAAAAAGCAGTCCCCTTTTTTGAGAAGCTAAAAACTCTCCTCTGAAGCCACCGGTGACAAGGGTTGAAGGCACTGGATTTTTGGGGAACCCAACAAGCACGTCTCATGGCACGCCGCGACAGTGACTGGGCCAGCATGAGGCTCCAGGTCTGTCCTGGCTTGCGGCATGCACGGCATGCAGAGGGCTCAGAGACATGCACAGGATCCGCGCAAAGACATGTCCAATGTTGAATCTACGTAAGGCATAGGTGCTGTCCTTGGGAGTTCCAGGGATCATCTTTCTTGTGAAGCTCATCAACCCAAACATTTATGTCTTCACAGATTGCCCTCAATGTTCAAAGTGAGGAGGGTGACTAGTCTCGAGTATGTCTTCAAACCTGAGGTGACCCTGAAACCCCAAACGGCCACGGAGAAAAGACCACACAATTGAATGTGAAAGACCGTTTGAGTAGACTCGAGTGCCACCTCTGCACAGCTGAAGACATGTGACCTACGATTGAGGGGGCCAAGGAATGCCTGGTCGGTTCGGACGGAACATGTACTGAAATCAATCCTGATTTCTACTTCCAAGTTCCTTTCAAGAAAGTACAGGCCGGAGGACGTCTTCGGGGCCGGGAAAAGGATCGCAGGATCCGGCTTGGATGCAAAAATCACCTGGCTTGGACAAGGCTTCAGATTTGAGACAATTTAACTTGCCTTTTTCAGGCAGGGTGCAGTGGAATCCGTGTGTACGGATGCTCCCGCTAGATGTGCGGAGTCGCTAGCTAGGAAAGCCACGGAAAACCTGTAACAATATGCGTCCTGAGGCACAACCGCCATGTTTACCATCTGACACATCCTACGATAAGCCTGAGGAACCTAATGGACACGAATTGCCGGCACTGCAACCCGCGTGAACATCCTAGACCCCACATCGTGAAGTGAGCCAGAAAGCCCAACATCAGAAGCCAAAAGCTCCCTGGGGGGAGCCGCCCCCTGGGGGGAGCCGCCTCTGCACTGATCTCCTTGAGCCCTGCCGTCCGGCAATAGCCTTCCACCTCAGCGTGCAAGTCTTACAGGCTGGCCGTGCCAGAAACTGGGCATGTGAGATGCACGAGGTCACCAGGTGGAAAAAGCCCTGGGAGTGGAATCAGGGCCAACCCTGACATGTTCAAAGGGCCTTCTCTTAGAGAGCAGCAGAACCCTGTTTTAAACATCTCGTTGTGCCGATCCCAGCCAATCAACGCGAAAGCAGAGGGCCCAGCGTGATGCTGAAGCTGCAGCCTTCCACAAGATGATTTTAGGACATGGGCATGTTCCTGGAGGCGAAGACAGCAGACTAGAATATCTCATCATGCCAAAACCGGTAAATTAACATCACGCACTGGCCAAAATCAAACTAACGTAAAGAACTCCACCAAAACAAACATCCCTATCCTTGCTGGGAGAACAGTCTCACTTAAAGATGCTTCAGTAGTTCACCAGAATTCCGGCTCTCGAAACTGGCATTATGGAAACTGATCTACGCTACCTTGTCTTATCGACCTACAATGAATAACTTCCCTAAAGGACCTTAAGATCAACCCAATATCTTCACCTGAACGAGACTCATGCTTGCAGTGATGAGAAACAAAAGATACCCAAGATTCAGTCACATGCTTCTCGCAAAGCTTTCCCTTGATCATCAAACTTTGCCGCTATGAGCCCAGGCTCTCCTGGAACCCATTGCCTCATTCCCGATTATCTTTAAGACTATGACTCTGCTCTTGCCAGGGAAACTGCCTGGCGCTGGCGGCCAGCTGATCGAGGATGGCCGCGGCACTGGGCTTCCAGGTGTAGCTCCCTCAGGCACCAATTCGTCGCTTCAAATTGAACGTGCTCCTACGGCCTCCGGGGCCTGGGGCCAACTAAGCACGAAGGTTGCTTTTCTGAAAAATCCTGGGGGAGGCAGTCTGTACAGAGTCTCTGCGCAGTTTGGACAGTAAGAGTTTGGAGCTTTGTGTCTGCAAATATGATTCCAACATGATTCCCTACGATTCAATCCGTTGTGCACGGCTTCACTGTGATTGAGCAAGGCTGTCTGTCCCCGAGGTAAAACAGAAGTTAGGGTTGAGAGGTTTATGTGTGCACAAACCACCGGGTAGCATTAGCCCAGTCTATTCACCAGCTTTGAAAAACGCAGCGGCCACGCCTGATGGTTTCACGACCGACGCCCCAGGCGGAGGCCGAAATGCGCGGATCACGCCGCCTCATCACAAGGTGGGGCAGGCTCATCAGGGCGCCAGAGGTGTGTGGTGCAGCTTAAAACCCTGTGTAGAGGCACCAGATGACGCCAAATGGGGCGTGGCAAAGAACATTTGAGACTGTGCAGGTGGCCAACTGGGCACAGCTCATCCCTGCATGCAATCTGCATGTAAAAGAATGTGGTTTGGTACATCTCGGCACGCTAGCGCTTGGGCAGGCACCTGTCTCTGTGCCCACGACGAAGAGCCAGGGATCCACTGGTGAAAAGCTCATTGACCTGCATGCCAAACGCTTAGCTTCAGCTGAAAGGATGCGCGGCTTGGCTCGCAAGGTGACTAGGCTGGAAGACTGCGCTGCTTGCAAATTAGACTTGGGAAAAGCCATGCGCTCACCTAAGCCCTGCTATGCTGAAGAGCTCGACACAGGGAGATGGGCAGATGGTTGCTACATGAGACTGAACCCATTCAGCAAGAACAAGTCGACAAAGGTCTTCGTTGCAGATTGGAAATGCAAAGCATCAAAAAACCTGATGCATGGCGTGGGAGAACTTGTTAGGCTGCCGCCCGCTTCGGCCACCCAAAGAAGATGACTCAGGACTCACTGATCCAAAGCTCCCATACTCCCCCGCCTCCCTCTGGCTTAGACTACTTCAATAAACTGTTGAAATGTTTCACATCCACAACACCTCCAAATGTCGCCCCCTGTTGGGCCTGCCACCCTGGATGCGCTTCTTCGAACCCAGAAGCATGAAGCCTTCACAGGAGTCCCAGTTGACGGAATGGATGAGGTGCTAGCTTCCACGACTGTAAGCTAAATCGGAGACTGCAACGCTTGCAACACTTGCAACAGCGCACACACAACTGTTCAGACACACTGCAGTGTTTTCAATGGACCGCACAAGCTCCACCCCAGGCCAACAGCAGAAGTTGATCATGTTGGGACGCGAACAAACGCCCACACCATTATCTAAAACGCGCAACGCCATCCCTGGATTGCAGAAACAACGAAGCCCTGCTCAGGGGCAGGAGGGCAGGCTCTTGTGATTAGCAATGACCTGCTGCTGCCCAGACCCCTCGCATACAACAAAGGCAGCAAGGTGCGAGCACAGATAGAAAAATCCACAACGTGACAACTGCATGTCGACAACATGTAGCGCACGCGCGTGAGTAAATGTTAGTAGCATGCGCCTGTTTTGCTGCCAAGGTCAACTGAGACATGACATGCAACAACGCAGCCGGTCGCAGTCACCGAAGCTTTACGAATTCCTTCGCCCATTCCGGCTATGCCTTGCACAAATCGGCTATGCCTTACACAAACAAACAAGCAACAGAACATCGTAACTTTAAAGCAACAATCATGCCTCAAAGGAAGAACTGGTGACTTCAAGATTCCTGCTCACCCACAAGCTTTTGCGGTGAACCGGGTGGCCTGTCAATCCGTATCGTCTGGATATTGCCCAGCAAACCCGCATTTCCATCGCCCGTTTAAGCAGAGTGTCCATGAGCAAGCAGAAAATCTCATACTGAGGTCACCTTCGCGCTTCACCGCGCCAAAATTGAACTCACAAAGATCATGAAAGCCACAGGTGATAGGTCTATTCTTGTTGGGAAGACGATTTGCCTCTGGAGGGCATAGAAAGATCGCTCTCTCGGGCGTCCCAGAGGAGGACTTTGCCATCTTCAGAGACCTTGGAGGATGAGCGTATGACCTCTTCTTTTGTCAGGCAGATTTTGGTGAAGTCTGTGCGTGAAGCTGAGGCCACAGTCTGGTCGATAGAGTTTGAAACATTAACAGCCTTTGGTTTACGCAAACCACATGGCTCCGAGTTGAGGCTGTAACTGTGGCAATCAGCCAAGCGTCCGCAGATCCGCTCCTTGGTCTCTTGCAAAGGGACACAAAGCATCATGGCAGCAGGAGCGCGAGCAGATGCGAGCAGGAGCTTTGGTTGGGCCCAATAGCAGCGCTTCAGTAGTGTTGGTTTGGCGGTTCAACCCAGCCAAGTTATGTTCTTCTTATAAAGCAGCAGAGCTAGAAGCTAGAAGGAGAATAGAATCTTACTTTGTATGCCAGACTTCTGTCACCCCATTTACAGCACTGCTCCATCGCAGCTCTGCTTTCACACCTACAACAAGAAGAAGCCCAGCGGCAGATCTGCTGGGATCCATTCTACGGCTTGTATGGCCTGGTCACAGGCTCGCGTTTCAGGGTGGTTCCTACGCGCTGACATGTCGACACATGATGCACAGGCTTAATTGGTTGTTTGGGCTGCTACATGGATGGTTGTCATGCAGCTTCTAGGTGAATTTGTTGCTTTACGCTGGAGTTATGCTTTGTACTGAGTGCATCGAATCATTGTCCTTGAGTCAAAAGCACGTCAGCTGGAATCCAATCCTGTTCCTATCTATTGCACTTCATGAACAAAGCGTGTCACCAGAACCAGATAATCCACGTCTCAATCTGAAGCTGGACGGGTGCGTGCCATGGATTCCAAAAGCCCACCTACAAAATGCGCCTCGCGGTGAAAGTAATCATCAATAGACGATGATGCTACCAGCCTCAGCTGAGCCAGAGCAGGAGGGCAAACTGCTTCAACAGCGCCCCTGTGACAGTGAAAGCACTGATTTCTGTGGTGCGCAGGCCAAGCTACACCGGTCCTGACTACTGAACAGCAGCAAGCAAGATGGCCAGAATTGCCCTGAAACGCTTCCAAACCTAGCTTTCGTTGCCGAGGGACGGGTCGAGTTCTCCTGCGCCGGTATTCCTGGTGCGGGCGTGAGACGTTCCTTTAAGAGCACATGTTGTAGATGTTTGATACAGGTATAGCCCCGCGCCCAGGTTGCGGAGCTGCAGGAACTGTTTGTCCGAGTGCCTGTTGCTTGCTGAAGGTGTTTGGATTTCCCATCCAAGCAGGCCTTCAGATTTGTCTACAACCAGGCGTATCATCCGGGTGAAGGTCTGGCAGTGGCAGAGTATGAAGCGTCTGATCTGCTCCTCAACTTGTATGCTTCAAAGGGCCGGTCACAGCAGACTGCTGGGTGAAAAGTCTCTACTCAACCCCTCCAGTTCGAAAGCTGGCCCTACACCAACGCCACCTCCACAAGACCTTCCGCAGCTGAGTGGTGCACCAGATTTGCAGCTCACCGTTGTAAGTGCCACCAGCTAACACGCTGGGCTTTGTCGGGTGGAAGGCCACGCCTTGGTCAGACAATGAGGATGTAACAGCAGGTAACGTATGTGGTAACGCTAAGCAAACATCAAAACACGTTTACATCCTGAAGACTTCTGAGCCTCCGGGCACATGACAAAGCCTTGCACCTGGATGACTGTATCAGGCTCTCCGGCCACGAGCTGCGGCCTCAGGCTACTCACAAAGAACACAGGGCACAGATTTTATCAAGCTATCAAGCCACGCGGCTGTCCCACAAGGAAAGCTCTTGGCGGACATCATCATCATCATCATCATCATCATCCTCGTCGTCGTCGTCGTCATTCTGAGATTGCTGCCGAAAGATGTTCCATACACAAACTGGCGCAGTGACGTTGCACCATCCCAGCCTTGCTAGCAGAACAGTTTTGCATTTAGAGCGCTGGCATTAAGGGATCATAACGGACCTCACTCATCGGACTAATTGGGTCAAGGAGGCTCAACATCATGGAGACATTACATGTGCAAGGTGTCAACCCTATCCGACCACCTTGTAGCCAGCAAGGTCCAAATCCAAAACCTGTCTCCAGTTTTCACCTGTACCAGAATTATGCTCACCCATCATCCCACTACCATTCATGGACGCTCCTTTGTTCGTGGGATGCGCAGAAATTCAGTCCTGAAGACTAAGTATTAGCGTCCCGAAAGCGAAGGGGGCGGTGGCGGGCAAAAATGAGTGCTACCTGCAGCCAAGCCTACGAACCAGTAGCCAGTACCTGATCTACCCGAGTGACCGGAGTGGCCCCTGGTTACTCTTGGGGCCACAAGCTCTGCTTTCAACATGAGGCGTTTCGAGTGGCATGTCTCGCTCCAACAAACCCGGCGACTCATTTTCAAAAGTAAGAGTGGCCCCGCAGGTAGCCTGAGGCTCCTGGCGTGTCCAGTCTGCCGTAAGCACATGCCAAGGTCGCCCCAGTAGAGTTCCAGGCTACACTGGTAACCTGTGAACCAACAACTGCTGCAATGGTGACCGGGCTCTCAAAAGATGGTCCGCCGGTTAGCTTGACTTGCACAGCTGCTGCCGGGGGAAAAATTTCCTCAGGGGCTCGAAGCTAGCTTGGCTCTTCAGAACACCAACGCCTGAAGATCCACAAGGCCCTCCTTCCAGACCTGACACGGAAAGCTTAGAGCTTTTCAAGCAATGTTCGCAAAACAATGCAGTGCGGAAGGATGCGGCAGGAATGTCATACTGCAGTGGCTAGAAGAAACTGCCACTCAAGTCGTGGCACGCGCGTGAAGTGCTTTGCAGCCATTTGTAGCTCACACATGTATCTGGCAGGCTGCAAGGCTCGTGTTGGATGAGTGCTAAAGCACGCACTCCAGAATTCGTCCAGTCATGCAGTGAAATTTGGTGCTGCACCGAGTTCAGCAACATCTGGCATGGCAGGGAATCATAGCCAACCTGATGAGTCATCTCGCATGTCTCGGCCACATCATCCCAGACTGGCCTCGGGCAGAGGATCTAAGCTTTTGCTCGAGCTTTCCCATGTCTTCCTGGCACCCTTACAGCCTTACTTACTCATTTCGTGCAGACTTCAGAATTTACCACTCTAGAAGCAGACCTAGCTCCTTCTTCGGAACATTGAGTTCCTGTGTTCCCTTCTGATGCAGCCCAGACCTCCAACTCTACAGTCAGCAAGGGGATGCGCGCAGCTGACGTAGCTCAATTTCTGAGGCTCCGAATACCGGGGCGCAGGCACATATGACTCGAAGACGGGCCTGAGCCAGTTGCTAGCTTTCATGCGGCTTCCACACTCATGTCATCTTCGAGGAATCTCAGGTCTGTACCCATCACAGTTTCTTAAGATTTTGCAACCCGGAAACCCTTGCCGCAAACTCCTGAAGCACAAAAAATACAATCCCTGGCACCCTGCTGCCAAGTTACAAGGTATGCCAAGCTAGGAGCAACTCCTGCCGCGAAGATTTGGTTCGAGTGGCATGGCAATGACATGCATGGGCTTTCAGGTTCCTTTTCATTCAACTGCCGCAAGCGTCAGGCTGTCTACATCAACGCACAGCAGCAAACCCACTAGCCCTGACAGCCATCTGAACAGCAAGGAGCCTGCTCCATGGTTGGGGCCACAGCCCGGAGAAACTCCGCCAGGACAGCCTCGTCCGCAAGCGCCTGGCTGCACTGCGGATCGGACAAGCAGGGGAGGGAACGCACTTGAGTGTCCAACAGTCAAGAAGGGCTTAATCAGCGGGCATCAAGCAGTGAATTTTGGCTCCTTCCAAGGACCGCCTGCCAACGCGATGCAGACAAAAGTGAAAGTGTTCAACCATGGTAGACCAATGAATGCTTGACTACGAAACTCCAGGATTGAGGATGCTGCTAAGGAAGCAAAACCCTTCTTGGTGACCTTGAAGCTCCAGCATTAAGGCCTCCGTCTCCGTACTGTCAGCCACATTCTCTGTCTGGATTTCTATCTCCTTTGCCTGGGGCGGTTCAGGATGGTGCTTGACCGGCTCAACATCGTGCTATCAAGCCTTCTGCACGTCAAACCTCTCCGTTTGCATTCCCAGCTCTGCTAGACTCGGCTGGGCCATGCAAGCAGCAACGCTCGGGGCCGAGCTTCCAAGGATTGTAAGCGGCGGTTCGCCCGCTCAACCTGCCATAGCAGGCAGCTTTGAGGATTGGATCCGGAGGGTTTGATGGATGCCCTCTGAAGGCCACACCATGCCACCCCTGTTTGGCCCCTTCTATGGACAACATGGCACTAAGGCCCCGATCCGCAAAACTAAGTTCAAGGTATTTGGCTCGCGCGGTTGAAGACTTGTCGAACCAATTGTATTGACACAGAAGCTGCAGGTCTGGCCTTGTCAGTCTGCAGCCGGACACCCTGAACAAGTGACAAATATTGTGAGAATGCTAGTCCATGTCCACCAAGCCAGCAACAGAAGCTCTTTGCAAGAGCTGCATTGGACCTGCTTCATCGATGCTTCGACCAGAACCTCCCTGAACATGCCCCGCCTGGGCATATGTCAGCCCATCTTTGTCCTGCACGACCTGCTAGCGTGCTGCAGGACACCGCGAATCATTCAACCCATGTCATCGCAGCATCGGCTTCAAAAGGCTCAACTTTGAAAGCACCTTGTAGAAAGGCCTGTCGGGCACGGCCGAACCTGTGCACATATTCACATGTTTCACATTGGGTGCTCTTTTTGCTAGGCTTGCTAGAGCACTAGCCTGTTCATGTAAGACTGCTCAGAACGCATCGCTAGCTTTAAGTGAGTTGTCTGCCAAAGGTGCGTTCCGGGAGTTGCAAACAATTCTAAATTAAAGTTGATAGCGATAGGCCTGGTCTGCGCAAACTGTGGCGCAAAAGCCTGCCTTGCCTGCCTTGCAAGTGTTTCTGTGTAAACTGCGCTGAGCTGCCAGCGCACGTTGATGCCATCGATCTCATCATCTGCAAAGCGCGCACTAGGGTGCTCCTGTCCGGAAATAGATTTATCAAGAGGCCTTACAAGCATGCAACCAAATCAGATGACGAAAGGGCCAACCATCTTCAAGGAAGGCACTACCAGTGTGCCAAGAAGTTGGGGACCATTCGTGAAACACCAAGCATCCTCAACGGTAGAACCCTGACAGAATGCTGCGAGACCTGCTTTGGAGAATCCATTGCTACCACATTCGTGAAAGCAAGTGGGGTATGGGCTGAGGGGGTTGGACTGTTGGGCTGGAGGATGTTGAATGCTTGCAGTCCTGTCTTTGACGCAACTCTCTTGAGCTTACTCGGAAGGAATGTTTGACTAGCCTTACAACGCTACCAAGTAACTTGGCTAGCTGTTGCGCTTGACTTTCCAACTGCTGACCGTGGTTGTGCATTTGAGTTGGATCCGAAATTGCAGCAAGAAACCTGCAAGCAAGGGTGTCAAAAGCTGCGCTGCAACAAATCACGCTGAAGCCAAGATGATCCGGGAGCTGCTCTATATCAGCCTACATAAAGACGGCCTGAGCATAAGCCACTGTCCATTAGCTTTCCCAGTCTAGCCGCGGAGACCCCTGCAGTAGGCTTGGAGTGGAAAGCGTACGACGTAATCTCTCTGGCACGGCTTGCCTACTCAGAAACTGATTCGTTTTAGAAATCAGGGTGCGGATTAGTACGTGTCTTTGTTGGGATCTGCACCCGGTATTCTGGGACTGCAAACTGCCAACAGAAGCTTTTGAAGGAGTCACACCCAAAAACAGTCCGCGGCCCGCACCTTAATGAGCAACATGACCCTATTGAAACGAATATCCTAGAACCTGGGACAGCTTCTTCATGGGCTCCTTTTTAGGTCAGCCACCGACACAAGAAACCGGGGACAAGCCGGCATGTCTTGCGAAAAGGTTTAAGGTCTGCAAGGTTCAGGTAATGGCTTATCTCTCCTGTCATTACGGCGTTAGCGCAGTGGGGTTCGGGCAAAGTTTAGATCGAGTCTGCACAAATGATGCTCGCAGAGCAGTCACAACGTCCCAGCTGTGGAACGCTGTGAGAAGCACATGTACAAGGCTCAACCACAACTCTTTCACAGAGTCAGGCTGAAGGGCGTAGGCTTTGGAATTGGTTCGACCTCCAACCCTCACTCCAAATCTTAGCCAAATCCTACGCTTGAAAGAAAGCTGCGGAGGATCGCAGCCCCTTGAAGTGAGCCAAACTTGTCACTGAAGAGCACCCGCAGGCGTGTCTCGACTATCAACACGCGTCATGCGTCGCCTTCGGATGTTCGTCGTCGGAAGCCAAGCTTGCCCTGGCAAGTGTCACTCTCGGGCTAGATCTTCTGTCACCATTTGTAACATGAGCTGAGGCTGGCAAAAGGCCCCCAAAATCATATGGATGTGCTTGCGGTAAGTTACTGTGTGTTGCTTTGTGATAAATTTTATTGTCCTCCGCAAAAGGTGTCTTTCACTGTATCTTGCATCAAGTACCTGTGACAATTTGCCGCTGTTCTCAGGGCAGAGGCGGAGACGAGCATCAGTAGCAAAAGGAAAGCAAGTATCATCATGAGCCGGCTCTATATCCCTGGCAATAAAGCAGCAACAATGATAGCAACGGTACTAGTGATGATCGCAAACATACCATTCACTGTAGTGATGACAGATACAATAACAACAGCGATGACAGTAGTAATGACAACAATAACCTAAAAAGCAAAAACAGCAATAGCATTGATGACAATGTCACCTGTAACGGATGTAGCAGTCACCTTAGTGACTGCGGCAGTAGCTAACAACGATAGCAACAGCTGTGTTTGTAGCATCAATGACAGCAGTAGTAGCACAACTTGGGTCAGTATACTGGCCATGCTGACCAACTAGCACTGACTCGAAAGTCGTGAAAAGAACTCTCATCACAATAAGAGTGATAACGGTCGTTAGACAAGAATGTGGCGGCAGCAGCAGAGCAGTAGATGCAGTAGCAACAACAACAACAACAGTAGTGATAGTAGTAACTAAGTGACGAAGATTATAACGGACGCAGTAAGGGTAATAGCAATAGTACCAACAACAACAACAACAACGACAACAACAACAACAAGAAGAAGAAAACAACAACAATGTAGCAGCGGTAGACTCCGGTAGACTCATGACAGAACAAAACTTCATTGCAATGATGCCGCAAATAGTTGAAACATTAATTGCTGTAGTGATAGCAGAAACCATCATTAGAGTAATGTTAATAATTGCAATGACAAGCATATCAAATCGGCAACAATGGTTTATAACAGGACTAAAGCAAAGACTCTGGCGGCCCAGGATTCGTACGAATCATGCTGCTAGTCAATATCGACTATTTAAAGCATGGCAATTGCAGATATAATCTCACAACTTTCTGCCATGCAAGCCAACACTCTTCTCACATTCTGTCCAATGATGGGCCGTAACTGTGACGAAGATCCTGCATGAAGCTAGCCCCTGCCTCTGACAGGGCTCGCTCAGGCAGAGCCTCCTCTGCAGCCTCGTGGTGGCCTCAAGTTGAAGACACAGATCTACGACTGTAGGCTGTTGCATGTTGAATCCAGACCATGGGCACACATATGCAACTGTTGGATGGCAACATAGTTCCGCGATATTCAGAGATTGGAGTGAAGGCATCCACGATGCAAGGATTTTTGGTGTCCAGGACTCCTGAGTCAAATTGTAGTTAGAAAGACCTTGCCACTCTTCACAGCAGATGTGCTACCTTAGATCACGTGCACAAGCCATGGCAATGAAAGGCAGGCAAGCTTTGCTTTCTTGGCCGGGTGGCCTTGAGCGGCCGCGGCCACGGCGTTGCATTCGTTGTCCTGCGCCTCGTCAGCGTTTCTGCTCACGTTTGGTGTCTTGCGCTGCAAGCAGGTGCCCTAGCTGCAATGCATTGATGTGTTCCTGGTCAGTTCTGGGCCAAGCTGTGACACAGCGTTCAAAGACAAGCCGACGAGCCTGCTTCGCTTGACGAATTTCGCCTCGGCATTGCTAGTTGTAGTTTTGCCTTCTGGGTCCAGGCGGAAAAGGGCACTCGAGTTGTGAAAAGAAGCTGACTTCAGGGTTTATAGACACGTGGACAAAGCATTCTGAGATCTGTCAGGTCACGTGCCAGTCGGGCAATCAGGAATGCAACGTCGGTGGTGTCACTGACATGATACCTGCAACAGGTAGCGGCTCTGTGGAGAAGCAGTACCAGGCAACCGGGACCAATGCAATGCTTGTGCGACTTCTTGTTTAAACCTCGACAAGTGTTCCCAAGGCTCAGCGCAGACAACCTCTCCTGAATCATAGCAATCATATCTCCACACAGACCCCAGAAACGCAGAAGGCACATAGCCCGCGTGGGCTTGCGATTCACTGTCACAGTGATCAGCGACACCTCATCTCCGAATCAAGACACCCATTTCACAGCAGCAGCTATGCAAATTTCAGTTTAGGGATCTAGGCCCCTCGTCACAAGTCCCTCTGAGGACCGAACTGGTGCTCCCGCTCCACCTCCGCCATCTCCCTCCGCTGGGGGTGACGGTACCGTTGTCAGCTCCGGCCTGAAGGATTCACTTTTGTAAATGGGCCAGCTTGAAGCGAAGAAAAGTCTCTGGGTCTGGGAGGCCCTTTGGTTCCCATTTTTCCACAAAGCAAGCTGCAGTGTACCGAAAACAAGAAAAAATAGAGACGACTTGGGGCATGGCAGCCAGCCCTTCATCAGAAAATCCCGCACATGGTCAATTAATCTCTGCCATAGCATGAGGACTTTTGTGGTCACCAGACCAACCGAATGGCGGACATGAGAATAGAGCCAGACGAGGAGACGCTTCTTTCGCAGCTAAGCTGCTCTGAGGGCATCTTCTGAAGTACCCGCACGCTGTTGTCCAGCCTTGGAGCCGCGAAGAAACCCTTCTGAACGCGTACTGAAAAATTGCGGCTCTCAGCACGAAGATCGAGCTGTCAAGCTGGAGTACAACTACATTCAACGTTCTACAAAAAACTTGCACGAACTGTATACAAAACAGAATCCAAGGTGCTCAAGTCAAAGCCAATGTAAAGAAAGCCGTTCACTGCTGCAAGAGCAGCATGCCTCTCAGTGCCTTGCGTTGAGGAGGCCTGACAGATAATCAACATGTTGAGTCATGTATCCGCGTTACGACTCTTACTACTCTCAAGGTGCCGTTCCTCGTGAACAGGTGATCAACGCCAGTAGAAAAGATAAGCAAGAAGTTGGTGTGACTGCGCTGGCTTGACTCTTTTACTGTTGAAGGAGATCGGGATCATCCATCAGCTGCCCCATACTTCAGAATCCAGGCAGGAGGAAGGATTCACGTCTATCAGTGAAGGTGCAGAAGATATCTGACGCACAAGCGCAACGCAAGGGTCATCCACTTTCAAACCAGCACCTAGGCTGCATGTAACAAACAAGCTGAGTCGTGCAAATGCTTCTGCTCATGAACTATGAGCACATGCCCAGGCTGTAATGTACGTCCCTGGGTACCATACCTACACAATATTTTGGGCACGCAATGGGCATCGCATTGTGCTGCTTTAGGTGCCTCAAAGGAATGGTCATGTATTTGTGCTTCCTGAACTTACACACCCGGCAGGCCTTGTGCAAGCCAAAAGGCCCAGAGTCGCTGTCCAGGGCCTTGCTCAGCTTCGGTTTTGCTTGTTTTTGGCCGATTGGCCTAACTTTGCTGCTGTAAATGACTCTAGAACGGCCAAAGCTCTGTTGCCTCCCGCTTGTTATGATAGCCCTTACCATTGAACATGCTGCATATCAGGCTGAATTACAAGAAAAGAACACCGCGCATTACATGCATCAAAGCAAGCTGCAGTACCGCGCAGCACACCCTTACTCGAACACACGTACTGCTGCAAATCCCTGAACGGGACCACATGATCTTGTACAGATTTCGGAAAGCAATGTGCAAATCAGGACTAGGGCCAGTGCCAGGGCGCTATTCACCCGCCGGCTGTACAGGATCCCAAGTGACCTGCTATTGGCCTCAGGGATGTGGCAACACTTTCGGGAAGACTGCACGACTTCAACTGGGACGCACAAGTACAGGCTTCTGTGAGTATTTGCACAAGCATTCCCAGTGCTCAAGATTCTGTCTCAAGCTCTCAAAGCCAAAAGTTGAAGAGTCGCACATAGAAGTCGAATCCGCATATGGCAAGTGTTGGGCTTCTTGTGAGGTGCTGTGACAAGGCTTGCTCAACAAAATCCTGAAGGATCAATGGACTGGGGAGGAGAACTCTGCTCCCACAACCCGCAACAAAAAAGTCTCAAGCGCTTTTGGCTGTGGAAATCCAAAGGCAGGCCTCTAAATTCGCCTCTTGTGCCCGGGCGTCCAGGCGTTCAAGGCCTGCACGAGGGTCAGGATGGGTCGCGTGTGCCGCATTCGTCATGCTTGAAAGAGTGAACAAAGTCTTTTTTGGCGCGTTCCGCACAACCCTCGTGTTCGGCATATCAACTACTCTCGCAATTTGAGGGTTTGCAGTTCATGCCAGGAGTGTATATCATGGACTGAAGTGAAACACGTAGATTTCCCATCCACCTGTCCTGTTCCATGTTCAGATTTTGTTGGGACCCTATTGTTTTAGCCTGAAATGTTTCGGGCTGGGCGCGCATGACCCAAACAGGAACACAAGCTTACACACATATCACAGATCACATATCGGAAGTACTTCGAATGAACACTGACACAACAATACATACGCATGTTGGCAACGCACTCGCATACACACGTTGAACCCTACGCAAAGACGCAGCATATTTTTTCTCGTGACATTGGGGTCACACTGCGCTCATGCAACCGTTCAAATTGCATCTTCCAAAACAACGCGGGGGAATAAGCCCAACATTTTCCCATTGCGGCCACCATGCGGTCCCTTGCAAGCGAGAAGCACACACACACACACACACTGGTCATGTCAATCACCGATTGACCTATTGGTTGGGTGGACATGACTGGAACTGATCCATTACGAGAATTGCCACGGTCCATGCGGTTACTTAGCTAATCTTCTACATGCTCTCACTAATGCGCTGATTGCACACAATGCAAGCACTGATTGCACATAACGCAAGCACTGATGTGAGTCCTCCAGCTGCCACTTTGTCCCTAAGGACCGTGACCCAAGAGCAACTCTGCAGGTACGTTTACACTGCAAACAGCAACCGTCTTCGTTGGCACAGAAGTTGCTGATTGCATCTGTGCCCCCTGCA
>CAJNIZ010000725.1:0-39368 GCA_905231905.1 Symbiodinium pilosum | reverse complement strand
CACATCACCACCACTGTTGGAGCTACTTTTCAACATGCCCTCACTCATGCGCTGATTGCACACAACGCAAGCACTGATTGCACACGACGCAAGCACTGATGTGAGTCCTCCAGCTGCCACTTTGTCCCTAAGGACCGTGACCCAAGAGCAACTCTGCAGGTACGTTTACACTGCAAACAGCAACCGTCTTCGTTGGCACAGAAGTTGCTCATTGCATCTGTGCCCCCTGCAAGTCACAAAATCCTAAACTCTAAAACCCTTTTGGGAGTGACCCCCTGCGCCCATGAACTAGGGCGGTTCACACACACACACACACACACACCCCTAGTTAGCCGCACCGAAAATCTGATGGCAATCACTGAAGGCATTGCGCGTATCGGTTGCCAGCGAAAACACCACTTGGTCAGAAATTTCCTTGATGGCAGGTCTGCTGGGTTCGAAGGAGAAAGAAACCTGGCTACCCATGGAAAAAATGGAAGCCTGACCTTCATAGGACAGGAATACCTCCAGCAACTGGCTCGGTATCTTGGACCCCAGAAATCGTGATCTCTCTAGCAGAATTATCGTCGATGAGGAAGACTACTGAGGCACCCCTTACAATGTTTTTCCACAGCACGAGGGTGACCAAGAGCGCAAGCATTTCTGTTTCAAGAATTTTCTGTCTCGAAACCCCTTCCCCAGGAACGCCCTTGCGTCTCTCTCGGGCAAAGTTGAAAAGACTTCGACCGAATTGCCATCCGAATCGCTCAGCAGGCCGAAACTTCAGCTTGGGTCTCATACGACGCGTCGGTATACACGAACCACCTTTGGCTAAGGCATTGCAGATAACGCGGAACGCACCTCGCGCTAGTCTAGGAGCCTTATGAGGGCCTTTTCGTTTTCAGCGTAGGCGTGTTCGCCTACTGCCTTCCAGCATTCCTTTCCTGATCTCCCAAACGGCAGGCCACTGGCGAACATCACCCGACCTCCAAGGCGAAGGGCCGCAGGGGACGGGAGAAACCCCACGTCAGGGACAGTGATGATGGCTGACTTCGGCTACGCGTGACTCAGTATTCGTGAAGAAGATACGGCCCGAGGACATGCACCTCAGATTGACCCACACAACCAAAGCGGTCAGGCACTCAGCAAAGCTCTTAGCCTTATCGACTGATTCAACGAAACTCCACCTAGGCAGCTTGAAGAATGTTGAGATAGCACGAACGCATCGAGGTTTGGCCAACGCCCGCAATTACGGCCCCAAAACTGGGGCCGCGAAATTGATCCGGCCTCCCTTACTATAATTTGGAACTGAGTTGGGAAGCTGAAACCACGACCCCAAAATTGGGGCCATTTGGCGGTCCAAATTTTGGGGCCACGGATTCGTTGATTTTTGGACCCACTCCCGCACTTTCCAGACTGCTACACTGAGACGACACTGGCGCACAGGGAAGCACTCCGTGTGGAAAGATCAAATGCGGAGGTGATTCGTAAGCTTGCACAGTCTCGTTTACGTAAGAAGATGTCAGGTTATCGATGATTCGCACTTTTCCCTTGCAACACTCCGAACCTTTGGCTAAGTGCGGCATGACCTTCCAACGCCGACTCCGGTAGCGGCCCGGACAACCATCCGGCTCAAGCAATGTTTTATCAAGCACAATCGCATCAATCTCACCTCGGGGACGAACTGTCCTTAGCACACGCCGCCTGATTTCACACGCGTTCTCTTTGGCCCACTAATTAGTCACGCCCATAGGCCTGAATTTGGCTTTGAACATCCCGGAAATAGGCGCGTGTCCCATAAGGGGAACACCCTGCTTCAACAGCACAGCAACACTAATGTCGTTGTATCCCGCACTACGCATCATGGCTTCCAAAGCAGAATCCTCTTTGGCTCTACAACACTGCGGAAATGGGGATGCAGGGTTCTTTTTTCAGATCCTTCTCATCATCCTCCAGACTCGTATCTAGAGACAGCCATTCCTTGAGCTTCTTGCCCTTGCGTCACAAACTTCAACGTCTGTCATTTTGGCAAGCTGCTCAAGAACCCCGCCTAAGGGCCCAGGCACACCCGAAAGGGGGGCGGATGTGGCCCCTCCTAGTAGCTTCGGCAACAAACTGGGTCTCCTCCCACCGGACACCCCATGTCATCTCAAATGAAGAAAATCCTCCCATCACTGGCTGAAAGAGGTGTGTATCGCAAAAGCTGGCTTTTGGCAGGGATTTGTCGGAGTGGGCAGTGGGCACAGTGAGGCACCGACCAAGGCTGGCCCAGACGAGTCATAGCTGCACAAGGCGGAGACATGCACCCCGCGCAAGATGATTTTTGGAGCACTCGACCCCTGGACAGAATTGGGCAAGGCAATCGAAACCCTCACAAGTAGCAGCAAAAGCAATTTTCTTGGGTCGCCGCGATCCGAAGGCGCACGCCTCACACGCTACAAACCGAAAAAACTTCTGAATCCTTCTGAAAAAGGACGTGATCCGATATATGGAATTCCTTGAGTTTCTTGCAACGCAAATGACACTGCGCCTCACGGCCTCTTCGACAACAGCTGACAGGAAGTCGTAAGTTTATGAGAATTTCTGGAAGTCACAGGTTGGAACTCCTCGAAATAACTCAATCATCAAAAAACCATCGAAATCATCATCAAAAAATCATCCTCATCCTCCTTCGAAGAATCATCGAAATCATCATCAAAAAATCATCCTCAGAGTCGTCCTCCTTTGAAGAATCATCGAAATCATCTTCAAAAAATCATTGAACAAATCAACATCGGAATCATCCTCCCTCGAAGAATCACCGAAAATATCTTCTAAAAGTCATCGAAAAGGTCATTCTCCATCAGACAATCATCCAAATCAGCGTCTGAACCCGTCACGCGAGCCATTCTCCGGGAACTTTCATTCTGGCAAACTTCCAAGAGTCATCCCTCCTAATCCTCCCAACGGCGTATGCTCCTCCCGTGTGAAATTCCAACAGCTTCAACAATGCTCTGCTTTTTTTGCAGGATCCATCAAGAAGTTCCTTACTGCCCTGTCGGCGCATCATCATTTTAGCATCAGTTCGCAGGCTCATTAACATTTCGGAGAATGATTTCTCGAGATTTTTTTGGGCGGAGGATGATTCGGAGGATGATTTTTCGATGATTGCTCGATGATTGTTGGGCGGAGCGTGCTTCGGAGGATGATTTTTCGATGAGTTTTGAGCGGAGAATGACTCGGAAGATGATTTTCGATGTTTGTTGGGCGAGGGATGATTCGGAGGATGATTTTT
Organism: Symbiodinium pilosum; assembly: GCA_905231905.1. Taxonomy (NCBI): domain Eukaryota; class Dinophyceae; order Suessiales; family Symbiodiniaceae; genus Symbiodinium; species Symbiodinium pilosum. The sequence goes on along the minus strand of CAJNIZ010000725.1, from coordinate 36,115 downwards.
CGATGATTTTCCGGATGGGTTTTGCGGAGGCTGAAATCGATGATTTTTCGATGATTCTTCACTCATTTTCGGAAAGCTGTCGATGATTTGTCGATGAATGTTTCAAGGAGTTGTCGATTTTTGGCCGTACCATCACTAGCACGCTTTGGGGACACATCATCCTCTATCGAGCGCGTCTAGACTGCTTTGTTCGCGGCAATAATTTTACGGATTGACGGAATCCGACGCGCTGACAGTTTGGCGGCGACTCGCGTGCCATGTGTGAGAAAGGTTTCAGAAGGTATTTCTCATGCTGGATGTAGGTGCAAACTCCCGCAAACTGCAGGCCACCCCAAGCCTACGCAACGCTTCCTGGACAAGAATGGCCGAACCACAGGTAGTGTCATCCATCTCTTTATCTTGTTTGGGGACAAGTTTGCCGGCCTCGACTTCCATGAGTTTCGTGCTAGACTTGCCTGATGCGATCTCTTGGTGACAAGTCGGGCACTTCTCAGAAGAGCGTAGCGCAACTGCCCCTCACGTTCACGCGCGAAGTATTCTCCAAAGGATGATGGGACGGCTCAAGCGGCCCGTCCACCAACATATCCGGCAGGGCTGCTCTCACTGACTTCATGCGCTTCTGGCGCTCGGCCATGGGGATGGCCCGCGCCGCCCACTTATCTGGCTGAGTCACTTGCTCACGCAAGTCAGACAGCAACAATGTCTGGGCCTCAAACAGCAGGCGCTTCAAGCTTGATTGCTCGCCTACTGTCGCTGTGGCAAAGTGAGCGTTGACAAAAGTATTCCACTCACTTGTGGACAGAGCCTGGCCCGGCCGGCCCACGGCATACGCGTACCTCGACAAAGAGGTAAGCCCATTTGCCTTCAGGGTCCGACGCGTCTCATCGGTCAGGTTAAGCTCAGGGCAACGCTTCTCAAAGTGGCGGCTATTCTCTACAAGAGACGTCATGTTAGCAGGACGTCAATGGACTTGAGCCAATCAACTCCACGTCACACACAGCCTTGAGCTCTCACGCAAATACAGAACGGTCACCTGGCACGTTCAAGCACACAAGAACTTTCAGAGTTGACATGTCCATGCTACCCACATTACACAACGCAAGAGGAAAGCAGCATGCCCCATGACACTCGCAAGCGCAGCGCACAATCAGTCAAACAGAATAACAAATTTGGCAGCACACAGAGAGCAGCATACGCTCATGTTCATACTGGCCAACAGCCATCCCGTGATCAGCACACGCTCATATGCATACTGGCCAACAACCATCCAATGAGCAGCACACACTCACGTTTCTACACAGCAAACAGCTGTCCGGTGAGCAGCACACGTTCGTTTTCTTCAAACTGGCAAATAGCCGTCCAGAGAGTAGCACAGGCTCAAAAGATCTTTGCTGTGTCTTGAGCTACACAGCGCAACAGATTAACGAAAGGGCTGATGTCTCTGACAGCACATCCAAAACGCGGTGAGATGTTCATTCAAGAACGGGTGCCATGTAACCTAATTTCACGAGACTGCATGTTTCTGACGGCACATCCAAAAACATGTCAAGAAGTTTGCTTAAGAATGATTACCATGTAACCTCATTCCAGGCAAACAAGAAGACGCTATCTCGGAGCGAGACTGCATGTATCCCATAAGTCCAGTTGCGTCAACCTTCATATTTGGGGCCTCCCAGCCACGGCTCCTCGCCGAAGTCGCCTCAGCCATTGGGCAGAAGTCTGACATGTGGGCGGGGTAGAGACTGTCTTTAGAGCCAGCACCAGCAAGAGAAGTGGTTGGCAGGGGTTGGGTTCCCGAGAGCCAGTCGAGATTCGCAAGGCCGGGCGCCAAGCGGCCGTCTAACTCTCCCGAGCGAGCGCGCTCCTGCCAGAATGGAACCGGAGCAACCGGGCACGTGCCGAGGCCAAGCACCCAGCGCCGCCTACCCTAGGAAAGCTACGACAATACATCAACTCTTCACTGCTTCACGACCGTCAACCTCATGCTACTTCAGGGATCCGCAGACTCTTTGACGTCAGCGCAATTGCACCTCTGGCGGCAACGATGTTGAAAGTCTAAACTTACCCACAAATCATATCCTCGCCTGATGCTGCCAAAGCTGTGGCTGGAATTTCACACCGATTGAAAAGCATTATCTTCAGCAATTGAATGGTTGCTGCCATATTGTTGCACAACTCACCTTCTTGCAGCAGCTTTTTCTCAAATACTGCCAACCAAGAAGAATCGAGAAACCCCTAGCCTGAACCAAAAGGAAGAACGTGGCGTAGCTGCTGCAGACAGCAGGCCAAGGTTTCCGGGCAATACAAACAAGCTGCACTACACAAGCATGTACAAGATTATACAGGTAGAAGGTAGAAGCCTCCGAAACATGCCTTCTGCTTAAAGCTTGCAAACATGCCACGGGCACCGGGGACGTGACCTCGCAGCGTGTTGACATAAAATGACGTGAAAGGTCAACGAGTTATAGTGACTTGCGGATGTTGACCTGATTCCCAAGTGAGAGCCAGGATGTGGTACTGCCATACATCCAATTGCAAATTCCCTGAGCCATTCAGATCAGCTTTGGAAACACGAAATCCCATGGTAAAGTTATTGACTGCGCAAATGCTGAGAAGCCTTTCTATAGTTGCATCAGCCTTCAAAACAATGGGTCTTGGGACCTGACTCTAGATTCTAACATAGCGCTAGGAGTTGTTCAGCGCTAGGAGTTGTTCAGCGCTAGGAGTTGTTCAGGGGAACCCAAAAACCCCAACAGTCACTGTCCACTCGGAAGCCACAGGCGAATCTTCCCCTGGGCTCCTCGCCCTGGTGATGGCCTCCTGCTCAAAGAACTTCTGCAGCGTGACGTAGACGTCCTCTTCAGTATCACACTATTTGCCCCTTGCTGGCCACAACAGGCGTAGTGGCATCCAAGGTAGTAAGATGAAAACTGTTTGTTGGTGGCGACCCAAGCAAACTCAAAATCTGATCGTTACGCGATACTTGCGACCTGCCTCATCCTTGGTGATAAGGTCGCTGATGCACAGGACCATTGCCTGAAGAATTCTCAAAGGAAAACTGACAAGCATGGCTGAGAGAATGCCTCTGGGTCCCCGGGCATCCCGCAGCCACAATCGCGGAGGGGTCACGGCACCCTCCTGGGCGACACTCAGCTTGCAAAAAAGACGTCCAGCGCATCGGTCTTGCTGCAAGCCCTTCCCCTTGCCTCACAGCAGATCTTCTGCAAGATCTTTTCCAGCTGGGAAGCCTCGCGAGGCGGCTTCCAGAGTCGAGAAGAGTCTTAAGTCGGAACGCCAAGGCCTGAAAACAGCTCAGCTTCATGGCACTTTGCCCTGTCTAGCCTTGCTGACACCAGTGGGGCGGACGCTGACCTCGTCGTTGCCGACAACGACCTGTCCCAAGCTCCACCCGGCGCATCAAGTTTCATCATGGCGCAGGAACTATGACAAGTCTTGGGGCTTGGAGTTTGCAGATGCTGCGGAGGGGGTAGCAAGAGGGAGAAGACGGCATGTCGCCTCCCATCCATTTGGACATGAATGGCTGGCAGGCTGCTCAGGCAGCAGAGTCGACCAAAACGGTTCACAAAGTACTGAGGTCTCGGGACCATGTCCCGTTCGTCTCTTGGGCGGACCGAAATGCAATTTCCACACCCGACCAGTCCAGCGCAAGCCCGGAATGAAGGAGGACACACAAAGAGTAATTATGAACCGGCCCTGTTAGGTGCCTAGTGTGACGCCAGGAATTAAAGTTGTCACTCTTCGTTAACATGGGTATCACTTTCGTTGCAAGTATCTTTTTTGAACTGAATCTTGGTCAACGCTGATAAAGTCCCTCAGGCCGCCTCCGCCGGCGCGGAGAGCAGCGGACCGGCCCAAAGATGGATCAGCAAGTCCTGGCGCAGTCCCCGGCATAGTGATGCGTTGCATCATGCCTCATCTAGAGAGCCCTGAACCGCATAACTTTTAAAAACTTTCCTTGATGACCTGGACGAGGGCGGGTCATCAGGAAATTTAGCCTTGGGTATTATGACGGCAGCGGCGTCAATGTTTGCATGTGTCTGATTGTGGAGTTGCCATGACGACTTCCTCTGTAAACCTAGAGCCATCCCCCACTGTCCTTCGACTGGATGGCAGCATGGTCGCCCTGTGTCTTCTGGTAATGCCAGGAGACGGACGACACTGGCCAGGTTCAGGATTTCCAGCATGAACTGTGCTACAAGCCCACATGGAACCAAGTTCAAGCTTGGTTTGCTTGGTACTCGCAATCTGCACTGCAGCCCTGGGGATGAAGCTGCCACCAGCTAGGCCAATTTTGGACAAGCAAGAAGTAAGAAGTAAATTTCGGAAGCCAACGGAAGGAAGCCCTAAAAACGCCGAACTCAGGGCGAACGTAGGGGGGTAGTAAAGGGGATGGCAGATGAACGAGTCAAAACCAGGATGAAGATCGGAGTCGCGACTGGTATTGCAAGGGCTGCCGCCTGCTGAGCTTCTGCAATTTGGAATAAGAGGTTTTAGGGTTTAGGGTTTAGGTTTTAGGTTTAGGGTTTTAGGGTTTAGGCGTGAGGGCTGACATGCAGCGCCCAAAACGACGGAAGCAATGCAACAAGAAAACGAAGATAAACAAGCGACAACTCATCCGTCTAGCTTGTGCTAAACATGGCTGCATCGCTGGTCTCAATGACCCGGGATCCAGGAGTTCGGGCAGCAAAGTACTCCATGATCTCCTGCCACACATGCGCGCTATGTATAATGAAACACCCAAACAGATCCAAGCATGCGAGCGCTTGAAACTTCCTGCGTGTCAGATGGGCCCCTTGTGAGGCACTCACCTAGGCCTCCCCTACAGAGCTTTACAACACTCCTTCATCAGCGCAAAACCTGCGAGGATCACAGATCTACTGTAGCAGGTACTGAACCTCTACCAAGCCTGCTAGCTCACACAAAAAACATGTCGAAGCCACAGGGATACTGTGAGTTTCAAAAGGCTGGAACATGAGGACAGAAACTCAGGTGTAAACAAGCCTTGGCCGGTCCAAGCCACTCTTTGTCGAGCAGCTCCATGTTGGACCAAGTGCCGTCCGGCCTCGCGGTCTTCAATGTAGCCGGATCCAGCATCAAATCTTGATCTCAACTACTGGGGACTTCAGAAATTCGCTCACCAATTGAATGGGACTATCTCTTCTGCTCTGGCTAGGGCTAGCAAACATGTGCTGATAATGTCGTAGAAGCGGCAAATGACTTGCATACTGCCCCTTCAGGCTACAGCACTGGAACTCAGCTACCCCAACTTACGGACCGTTTGACAACCTTCGCGAAGAGAACTACGTGCAGTCTGTAGCATGCATCTCATCGTGCATATCGCCGACCAGGTCTTTGGGCTCCAAGCTCTCGATAGCACACGCCACCCTCCGCAATGATCCAGCATGGTATGTTGCCGATTGCCTACCGAAGCACTCTCTTCTGGCACAGGCTGCTTGACTCAACCCGCAACTGGACAGCTGGGTCTCACCTGATCAAGCCACCATTGGTTGGGTTGAGGTGCAAGGGGGCATATGATACAGAATCTTTCTGGAAATGCTGTCCCTGCCAGCCCAGACCTACGCTACCTCACTCCACCCATAACTTGAGCACCGAGCTCTGTGGCCTGTGACAGGAGATCCTGCTCCAGGCTGCTCATGACAATGACGTGCGTGTTAGGTTCCTCAGCCAACACCTGGCAAGGCCAAAAAGAAGGCTTTCAGCAGAAGCCTTGAGAGAGACATCAAGAACTTTAGCGCTTTCTTTGTGGCAGCGGCATGCACTGCGCCTCGCAGCATCGATGCTGAGGCTCCCCATTAAAAGGCGACTGCGTCTAGACATCCCTAGACTGGCATTCGCGCACATAACCAATGCATCCTGCGCTTTGGCAAGCATGCGCGTTGCGCATTGTGAATCTGGCACTTTTGAGCTGAGAATCTACAGGAAACCCAGATTTTCTGCTGCTAGGTCATCCCTGACATATTGATCCCATGGCCACTGATCACTGATGCTCAGAGCTGTCATTTCTTGTACCTCTATCAAAGCAAATCTAATATGGGCAAGGGTAATCTTCTCACTAAAACTCCGATAAGTTGTTGCAAAATCCATCCGAAAATGATCAGATTCTACACTTCTGCGGCAAAGATGGTGTGGTGAGTTCTTGCTCGAAAGTGTCCAGTTGAATGGGGAAAATGTTGAGCCGCTCGCCATGAAGCACCAGCGGTCAACACTGACACTGCGGTCCTCCAGTCCTGAATGGCCCGACATCTACGGTGTACAGCTCAAAGCAAAGATTTGCGATGAGAAGTTCTGGTCTGACACATCTGCTCTGGCGTTGGGGTCTCATGCAAGTTGCTCGCTAACTCTGCACCACTGCCCGTTGAATCACACCCTTCTACGTAGCTTCAACACTGAGGGTATAGACCCTTGCAACAGAATATATCCGTCTGCAATCCTTTGGAGGACCTAGGACTTATCAGGAAGATCCATTCTCACTTTCCACTTCCGCAAGGGTGCAGATAGCTTTGGCCCAGCCTTGGTACACAACAATGCCGCAGAAGGGATAAAGTGACAGAGTCATCAAGAATGCTGCTTTTATTACCCTGCGTCAGTTTCCTGAGGCTGGCGCGGTAGTACTTCCACTCGCCCAACTCCTCCCAGAAATCGGGGAAACCCCACTCAGAGTAAGGCGCACAACTTCAAACCAGCTGCTTGCGTTTAGGAGCTACCTTCTTTTGTCTGCTCGAAGGTGCCCGTGAGCCTTGATGTTTTTGATGCCGATGGACTTGAAGACCGGATCCTTCGCAGGTGTGAGGCCTGGCAGAAGCTCCTTTCAAGGCATCTCTTGGCGCTGCTCACAGCCCAGCCTGCAAAAGCACTGGGCGCAGCATCGAGGAGGAAGGACATGGCCCAGCCCTCCCACTCCTGATGTTTGCGGCTCAAGCGGCTCAAGCGGCTCAAGCGGCTCAAGCTTGCCTGGGTTCTGGGGGTTTTGGGGGGTCTCAACCACAAGCACAGACGCTTCCCAAACAAGGACCCCAACCAACAAACCCGATGATCCTTCATGTTGCTTTCAAACTCTCTAACCTCTAGATGTGTGGGCGCGCCCACGGCAAAAAAGCCTGCATCGGACATGCCTTGTCCAGGGCCTTGTTGATGTTCATCTTCCGCTGCAGCTTGCTCACCTGGGTATGTACAACACGTCTAGCAAACGGTGCAAGACTTACAGAAAACAAGCTCTGAAATGCTGGTGACGTGCTTGCTAGCCTTTTTTTTTGTACGCGGTTTGTCGAGGACTTTTGGGATTGCTACGTTCTGCTTCGGGATGTAAGACCCAAAACCTATATGCTCTGATACACAAGCCGCAGTCCCATATAACTGGGCAAGCAAGCCCTAGGTTCCTGGCATCACGGCTGCCATCCTGCTCATTCGGACCAAGGATCACGATCGCCTTTCCAAGGCTGACATGGCTCCCCATGTGAGGCGTGGGGGGAATGTCCCGTTTTCACAGAATGGGTGGAGACCCAGAGCGTTTGTTGCTACCCCTTCAGGCTTGCCAAAAAAAAACCAAGTGCAGTTCGATAATTGGCTGTGGCGCCTCAGCCCAGCGCGCAAACTTCCAGCCGGCTAGGTCCTGTGCTGTGCTCAGATGACATCTTGCGCTGATGCCCGCTGCACTAGGGTTTCCTCATTTATGACAGGAAGAAATAGGAATCATGCATAAAGACGACGCCTACAAGTGACACAGAGCTAGCAGAATTTGCTTGGTGGCTGCAGACTTGCGATGTAGAAGCCGGTCCGCCACAGTCTTCGGGCCCAGTGTGGCAATCATGGCTGCCTGATACAGCAGGGCTGGAAGGACACTACAGCACTTTGGGATTGCTCACCTCGAACGCCACTTGAGTTCTTGATGAAACTACTTCTGACATAGAAGCTTAGCTGCTTCACAAAGGACTCCCTCAACAGAAATGCCCATGTTTGCAGGTCCAAGCAGGAGCTGTACTGTTGCTGTATTCAGTGTTTCCAGCATTTCCGGGGCCAGCCTTTTTCCGGCCCAGGCCCTGGAGGCAGGTCAGCGGAGCCTTGCAAGGCAATGTCACAGAGGACTGCTGCACTCTGGGGCATTGACATTGGATCTGCAGAAATGCTTACATGATGGCTTGAAGATGCTTGAAGGCAAAAATTTAAGTTCTGCAGGCAAATCTTACGAAAGGTGCCTCTGGCCTGATTCCCTTACAAGCATTTGGAGCTATGCCTAAATTCTGAAAGGCAGAGTTCATCTACCCGAAGTCCTGAGAGTTTCTACTCGACTTCCAGAAGCTCAGAATCAATTGTTTGGACTCCAACTGCTGGCTGATGCTCCATGGGCAGAACTACCCTGCTCACCTCTTTACGTGAAGCTATGACGTGGGATCCTGACCCATGCTGTCGATCGATCGATCTCAACCGACCTGCTCAACCAGCACCTGAGAAGTCTTCACATGTCCTGACATCGATTGATGCAACCGATACCTGAACAATCAAACATGGCCAACGTGTCCTAAGTTAGAGGGATAGCAGGAAGGTCGTGACATTTGCTCTTGGGCAGTTGTCGCAAACAAAGGCTTGCCACACTTTCAAGATGAGACTTTAGTACAATTTGTTTGTTTCAACTGCAAACCCAAAACGGACAAAATCATCGGGACGTGAAGCCACTACTGGGTCATCTAATTTCATTCACAAGCGCTTCATGCTTTGATTCCATGTTCCACGGTAGGTTCTTCCCACGCCCATTTCCACTTCCACCAAAAAACACTGGCAGAAAACCTGCTAGTCCAAGATGATAACCGAGGACCAACAATCCAAACCAAACCACCCGACATGTCAAGCAGGGGCTGATAAATAACTGCTACTCGGACAGCAATCCAAGCAATTCCAATCTTTGAGCATCTCCATGAACAAGCAACTTCGGAGGCTTGGGAGGACTCCTGTCAAAGATCCCAAAGATTTGTGCAGCCTTGGCGAGCTGCTTCAGAGGAGCATCTTCGTACCTCAGCTGAGGAGTGTGCAGCTGTGTATGTTCACGAAGCATTTGGCAAGACAAAATCTTCTGCCTGTCAAGCAAAGGCAGAGCCAACCACAAACCAAATTTCAAAAGGAGTACCACTTGTGGGTCACCAGCCTTCAGTGGAAAGGAACCCATTCACAGGTTGCACATTGTAGACGCTACTCTCCGATACTTCGTACTGCCATACATTGTGGCGGCCCCTTGGCATCTGCTCACATTTTGAATGTGTATTGCAAGAAAAGGCACCTTCTTTTGACGTTTTACCTTAACAACTACGTCGTCTGCTTGGGGCATCTCTCATTCCGGTGGGCCTGACTGAATAGAATAAAATGCTGATGCATAGGATACCATACAACAGGATTACCAAGATTAAGAAGATGCGTGGAATTGTTTGAAATACAGCTGGCTCTGACTGCTGGATCCAACTGTCAAGAGAATTGGTCCGCGGAGATAGCCGTCTGAAAGTGGAAGTGCAAGGTCATCGAGCTCCGCACTCGCTTGACACAGCGAAGCCAATGTTGAACGAAGACCTGCAAGCTGTTCCAAGCGCAGCTCTAGCAGAGCCTGCCTATTGTCCTCTACGCACAAGTAGGTTCATGGTGTGGTCTCACAGGCTGTATCGCCGCTCGGGATCGTCTGAGAGGAGCAGGGCCTAGTTTGTGCCTGTCCTTGCGGTGACGGAAAGTGTCATCCTTTCATCACTGCTAACACCATGATGAATTCATGAGCTTCCTGTTCGTTCTTGTTGCTAGCCGCATCCTTACGGTGCTTCTCATGAATTCGTCAGGGACAGGAGCTTCAAGTGCCCAAAGCTCAAATTCAAAGCTCTGCTGGCCGGCACCTCTCGCAGGATCTCTTTGATTCCTGGATCTCGTCCAGGTCCATGACATGCCTGGGCTCCCACTGGCATTCACCAAGCAGATCCATCCCGACTTGATTGTGAAGAAATTAGAAGAATTTGGGTAGACGACCTTCTGCACAGGCTCATGGTAGAGACTGCCACTCGACACAACAGCCCTGACCCGCCAAACCCATGTCCCAACATGTCCCAACGCTGGCAAGCATCTTCTTGGCATTCTCCATATGGTAGCCAACCTGCACGCAAAGCCCGAATTTTCAGGGCCCAGGGCTGATGGACGTTCCATGGGATTCAGCTGCTGATCTGGTAGAGTTGCTGAGGTCCCCACGATGTAGCCCAAAAACGCGCCGTGGGAAACCACCACGATGCGCGCCTCTGTGCGTGCCTGCCGGGTGGGACTTTTTTGTTAAGTTGGCTTGCAAAGCATGAGGACCCTCCGGTTTGCCCCACCCGGAGGAAGTCCAGGAAGGCCGCCACTCGGAGCGGCTCCTCCGGGCGCTCGACCTTCCACCAGTCCTGTGAAGATTCTTCGCTTTGCTTTTTTGGGGAAGGCCTTTGATTCTGATCTTTGTCTTTGGGGCCTCGGTTTGGGCAGAGGCTGTGTATTCGATGTTTTCTTAGGAAGGTTTCTTGCCAGGTGATGGCTCAAAGTACAGAGGATGCTACGTGAAGGATTCTAGTAGGTCTAGGCGCTGCAGGCTGTCAGACTCTCACATGGGAATAGATGTTGGGCAAGAATGCCGCTAGTTTTCTGGAACTGCTTCCATCATAAATCGCGAGCCCGACCCTTTTCTCATCTAAGCACGCTCAGGCCTTGCAGCTTGGCAAAAATCTCAGTGCTTTCAGGCGCCCATTGCAAGCAAATTCTCAAATGCCTAAGAATAAACCGTCCTTGGCAACCCACCCTGCACGCGTCTAGGAACTCCCATAAGTGCCAAGTCATATCCTGATCTGAATCAACCCAGTGTGGAGAATTGCGGCGCAAGGAGAGCAGGCCTCTTCCAGCTCAGCTAGTCCACGCCAGCCTGTTCTGGTTAAACCGATTCGCTCGCTTCCGTCGGGGCTGACAAGGGGACTTTATGCAATCAAGCTGACAGTTCTGAGATGCGTGTGACCATTCAGGGCCCGTACTGACTGCCCAGGGCAGGTCCCGGCGCAGATCCTCCAAGCTCCGCCCCTCCTGAGCTGACCCCGCTCACATAAACCAGATGTCACAGACATCAATCTGTCCTTACCAACCCACAAACCCAGGTCGCTCGCTTCGGGAGATCCACTGAGCTAAGGGTAGGCTCTGGACATGACCAGTGCCCAATCCCATTCAGGAATCCGAAAGATCCTTTATCGGAAAGGCTGAGCACGCCTTTCAAAGTGCACCTGTGCATTGGAAGGCTCAATCCTATGGGCCTTACCTGCATACACGATGTGAAAATCATGTACATCCTGGCTCCGCAACCTTTTTGAAGTGGATGATGCTTTGCTGAACGACTACCTGCTCGGAACTTCAGCCCCAGGAGCGTCACAAGTAGCGCCACTGAGGTGCTCTGCACACCTCACAAACAGTCACACTTGTACATGCGCGGCTGGCCCTTTTTAGGGAAGTCCATGTGCAAAAGCCCCCTCATCGGAAATATATGCCTAAACCCTGGAATGTGCCAAGCGAAGATGATCCTAGAAAGGTCGACCTCTAGAAGCATGTCTTTGTCACATCCAAGATCTGCATGCCAAATATGCATCACACAGCACCATACATGTTAGCAAGCTCGTGCAAGCGACATCGGTGTGACGAGTATCCTGGAGTCCTCGGGCTTCAGGCCTCCACAACACAGAATCAGAATGTAGGGTCGCGATACTTTCATGATGCTTCGTCCTGGGGGATCAGTAGATTGTAGGGCTTGCACTGCGCTTGGGCTTCGCAGCGAGGCAGAGGTGTCTTTGCAGAAGCAGCTTGGATCCAGCTCAAAGGAACTCGGACTTCAGTTGCGCAGAACAGCACACAACCTTCCAAGCAAACCTCAGAGACTACATCGCAACGCTCCAATTCGCCTGGAACCTCGCTGTCTCATGCTGTGTCTGGCACCTCCGATCAGGTAGGCCGTCTGCAGCGCACGGGTCATAGGCGAGATGACAATGAGGTCAGCCTCTGCAAAGACCTGCTGTGGTTTCAGCTTACGAGGCTTTCCCTGAGGCGTGAGCGAACAGAACACGCAAAACAGGGACACTAAGCTGAAGCACAGGGCAGCCTTCGTGCCCCACTCAGCATGCGCTGCGGCGCACTGGGCTTCGCCCTCTGCAGTCAACCTTCTCTGCTGCCATTGCATCATGTTTTCAAGCAGCTGTTTTTTGTACACCAAATATTTGCAGGACTTGACACCTCACATCAAAGGCAAACCCGCAAGATCGATTCGCGATCTCCGCCAAGTCACGGATTGTCTGGCGTCCACAAATTGTCGTCGCAAACCTTCGGATGACATGTAAAAAATGGTGCAAAATCTTCTGAAACCATGTGCCCCTTTGCTTTCTTGGTGCAACTGCTATTGTTTGTGAATGGGTGAAAAGCTGACCTTCGCAAGCTGCGTCAGAAAACACCAAAATGTCATGCAGCCACATGTCCAAGAGCAACAACTGATGCTGGAGCCTGAGTCATGTAAGCTTGTGCAGTAGTAGCCTTCATGGCCCTATCGCCAATGGTGCAGCATGACTGCTGTGAGCAGATCCATGCAGCGTCCCCAACCATGGCACTGCCGCCAAGCAACATTGTGCAGCGCCTGAAGCGCAGGTGCCAGGAGGTGCCGGGTGGGGATGGTTCGAGTTAAATCAAATGCGGGCATATGTTTTGGCACAGATTCTCATAGAAACAAAGCTTTCGGCAGCCATGGCATGCTTTTCGATGGTGCCTGGGCATGGCGGACGAAGCAAATGGAGCGGGAGCTGTCAACTCCAGGCGAGTCCGGCGACTTCCGCTTGGTGCCCGCCATGCGGATAAGAGAAAGCGATACTGAAACCAAAAAGGTGCCGAAGGATTACTTTTTTCCACCACGAGTTCCTCGGACCTGTTCTACATCTACGAGTTCCTCGGGCCTGTTCTACATCTACCTTCTAGGCAAAAAAAATCTACAAACGCCTCTGCAAAGCATTGCAGGGGTGCCAACAGCCTTGGATAGAAATGGCCCGTCTTGAGCTCAGGATTGAAGGTTAGAGCCCTGATGCTTTTCGTTCACTCACAGGACAATTCTGGAACAACCTGTATCCCAGCGTGAACATATGGTCTCTAAGAGCTCAAGGCCAACATGGCTGCGGGTGATAGAACACTTCAAGAAAGGACTATGGTGCCGCGGCAAGCTATGCCCTGTACTTCAGCTTTCCAGCAAACAGAACAAATAGGGGTGTGTTTCCGAGTTGCAGAAAGGGTTCTACGCAGCCTATGAATCACAACCTTTTTCGAGTGAAGTTAGGGCACAAAAAAGTGCTTGAAGGCGCATGTGAGAACAACATTCACGGTCCCGGAGGAGTGACAGGCACAACCCTCGGTTTCATGCTGCTCAAATTAAGATAAAAACTCGTAAGATGACATGATCGGGCAATCCATTTATCTTGGGGACTTAGCCCGGCGTCTGGAAAACCTCATGCTGCTCGAGTCGCTCCGCATACACGGAGGCCCTACAAACGGTCTCTAAGCCCGGGCATTATTTCGATGAGTAGTCCCAAAAAGCCAACAAAGGCACAGGACCGTCCACTACTGTCTTTGAATAGGGACCTGGAAGAAACAGAGCACCTTGAGGTTCCCAAAGAGAACCGGGTGCAGCTTGGGGAGGAGCTTGGCCTGAATCTTGGACCTCGCAGTGTGTGCGGGTTGGACTATGCTGGACTCGAAAATTTCTCCTTTGGATTCGACGTCGCTATTTTCCAGGAAGCCTTGCTGAGTAGATTCTGGTCGGGGTTCACGCGCAGGGTCTGCGCGCCGCAAAAAAAGGCATTGAAGATTCACACGCAGAGCTCAGAAGAGCTTGGGCTAAAAAGCGAAGTTTTTGCTGCAACAGCTCTGCGAAGACAGAATGAAAGGCTTCAACACGGGAAGCACGTGCAGCTGTGCAGCATTCAGCCACTTCATGAAACTGGGGATCAGGCTTCCTTGGGAGCAGCGTTCCTGCTGTTGGCATGTCGATTGGAGCAAGCAGAGCGTGGCTGGGCTATGCTGGGCTATGCTGGGCTGAGTGACGCAGAGCCCAGCCTGAGAAGCCAAAGACGAAGATCCGCCGGCTTGCCTGACGCCGAGGGCTTCAGGGCGCATCCAATTGGACATTTGCCGTTGAGAGTCCAGGCTTGCACACCCTCTACACCTATGCTCTGCGATGGCCTTCCGCAGGGCGGCAACTGGATGGTCATGGTCTAGCCTGGTCGCACAGCTGTTCTTCCGTTCTGAAGGTTCTCAGTGATAGCCTCTGCTGGGTGAAAGTCTATCAACCGGGAACATTGGTCTGAATGAGGGTTTTGTGAGGCTTCCCTCCGATCAGAACCTGAGAAGAACTCATGTACATCCTCAGCTGCTGCGAACTCTTCTCCCATAAGCCCTCCTGATCCGACCAACAGGCACCGCACGGAGGGGGGATCTGGAGACGCTCATCCTCGCACTCCCGCTCCGCCTTAAACGCACAAAGCCACTCTCACATCAACTGCTGCTGTTGCTGCCACATGCAGGTTCTCCTTAGGTCCAAACTCGAACCTTTCCGACAACTGCCCAAAAACCGGAAGCATGACCCAGAACTCGTCACAAAATAGATACCAACAACAACATTCTAACAAAAGTTGGCAAACCAGAAAAGGAATCTGGCCACTTGTTCAAAGCGCGCATCAATGACAGCAAACCTGTGGAAGTGCACGTCATCCATCAGGCGCTGTTGGACACAGCCTGCTTGATGTCGCAGCAGGGTCACAGCATGCGCACCCTAGCCACAGCAGGCAGTACACCAGCGAAACAGAATCGAGAGGGACAGAAAAATGATGGCAAGACATCACTTGAAGCTCCAAAAGCAGCACCGTCTGCCACGACGCTTGGCAGAAATTGCGAACTGGAATGAGGCCCAAGCAGTGACAATCTCATCCAGGAAATTTGCTGCCCATCGCCTGTCATTAGCATTGGTGGGATTGAGGGAACAGCTAGCGCAAAAGTGCAGCTTCCAAGATGCGCCGCCCCTCACCGCTCCATCCGCCCTCTAGGGGCACATGTGCAGTACATATGTATAGACTATGCAGCAAAATCCCAACATTAGGTTGAAAAAGGTTGGAATAGGGCTTCGTTCTGTAGGGTCGTACCTGAAAATAACGTGTAGTCATGTGTCACAGACTGAAGCATTGGTGAACAAAAGAAAGATAATCCGCTTCTCGAGTGCTCTGAGGAGTTGCGAAAGCATTTCTTGGTTGATGCAGAGAGCCTGGCTGAGCGCGGGAAATTCTGACACAAGCGAGACCTGAGTTGAACAAACGCAGCCGTTCGCTGCCTCTGCGTGTGGTCGAAGACGTGCTTCTGGCCATAGAGGTGCAGTTCGCGACGATCCTGGAACTCCATCTCGATTGCCTGCTTCGGCAAACCACTCTATGCACATGATATGAACTGCTGAAAGGTTAACAATGTCCCCGGAAGATTTTGAGCTCAGGATTCTGGACCCAACGTGTCATACAAATCGACACTGGTTCTGAAGCCACAAACCCAGCTGAAGATCTCGTGCCTCGACTTGCAACACCACCTGCCACCTGTTCACCTTGAACCCAGAGCCAAGAGCCAAGGAGTCCCGCCATCTGGTGCTGAAACCCTTTGGCTTCCCACCGTACACAAGTGCAAGAGTCTGGAGTCTGGACCGAAGCCAAAAGATCAGAGTCTCAGAGATCCTCCTGTTGAAGATTCGCAGATTCCCGATTTCAATGAAGAAACCCCAGAGTCTGCCAGCCGGCTTTTTTGCGGATCTCTGCAGCCTCTTGGATGGCATCCGCAAAGGCAGTGGTGTCCCAGGGGTTCACACCTTGGAGCTTCTTCGGGAGAAACTAGGGATGATGAAAACTCAAAAGCGAACTGAAGCTCTGAAATTGTGGCCCTGGACTGGGCTTCGTCACAGAACATAAAGAGCCAGGGTCTTGGCAGATAGCAGCGGCACGCAGTGACTGCGCTGAGCCTGAGAACTCCGAGAGAATCAGGACACCGCAGTCTGGCTCCTGGTCTGGTGCGGCGGTGCGGCTTCAAGAGTGCTCCCGTTTATCGATGTGTGGCATATCGATGTGGGAGAGAGGCTGGAGGTATAAGGAATCTCCCATGAGTCAAGGTACGATGCGCGTTTGAATGCGTAGCTCAAGCGAGACCCCATGGCTTTGCTGGAGCTTCCTGAGCTGAACTGCTTTGCTCTGCTCGGGCCAGTGTCGATCTCCCTTTCAGTCTGTTAATGCCTGTTTCCTGTTCCGAAATTCTTGGAATACAACTATACCATAGAAGCCACGCAAGAAGTTCAGAATGTGCAATAATGTGCACACACGACATGACACGCGAAATTGCAGTCTCGAAAAAGCCCTAACAGGGTCTCACAGCCTCGCAAGCGAACAAGACAAGCATCTGCAAGTTGGAAACCCCTTGACCATGGTGATCCAAGCATGACAGCCTAATTGCGAGCAGAAGCGTGTCCTCCTGGCACCACACGAATTCATGCGCCTCACGGGAGAGCGTGTCCCGAAGAGGAGTGTCCATGAAGACGTGTGCCTGAAAACTGCTGCCAGGTCTGCTTTGAAAAACCTCTGAGAAACTGGGCAAGTCAATCCTGGAAACTGGTGTGGTACTTGCAAATTCGAAACGAAACCCATGTCAGGGAGGCAGCCTTGAGATCGGAACCAAACCAAACAAGGCAAGGAGGATGCGTCAACCTCCCTCGGCCTTCACCATCAGAGCCGTCACGTCAACCCTGTTGAAATCTTGGTAGAGGAAATGAAACCTCGGCAAAGCCACGTTGCCTATAGGGAACAGGTTCTAGCTCACGAAAGGGCTTGAATGTTTGAAAGCACGGGATGAGACTACATTGCAGACCATCCTGAAACATAATCGTTCCCCGGTCAGAATCCGCCAGTTGGAAGTGGGCAGTTCCGTCATCACGCACCACAAGCGGTATCGCACACATCATTACTTGGGGGAAAGGTTTTGGCGACAAGTGATGGTGCATTCACTGTGCTAGCAAATCTCAGCGCGGTCATTCCGGCACCAAAGCGGAGACGTTGCCCAAACCTGGCTCTTGGGCCCATGACTCTGGCAAGGTGGGTATCTCCCCATCTCAAAAAGTCCCGCGATCAGGGAAGACATGCTTTTTGACTCTGAGTGCTTTCCAGAAATCAGGGCACTGGCCGGGGCCTCTAGATTGGGCATCGGCCCAGATGTTTCTCACACCCGGCGCACTCCAAACTGAGAAATGTCAAACATGTCAGACGAAATCCTGGCAGGCACCGCGCGTTCGAGCAGTACTGGCAGATCTTTGCGCCCCCATCGCTGCCGTCGGGCAGTCTGTTCCTTTGCTTCTCAAAAACGATGACATATCCTCGCGGAGAACATGCAACGGACGGAAAACCCACAAGCAGAATTAAGCAGCAGTGCTGAGCGTGCTCAGGCCCAGAGATGCTACACCCAGCAACAGGGGAAGTACATCCAACAAACCTACCTATGGCATCACGCCACTGCAACCCAAGTATCGCATCACGCGACCGGGACACAAGAAGCTGCATCACACAGACACTCCGTAATGTCGCGTCACGTGACAAGGAGAAGAAAGTGGAATTGCGAATTCCCTAATAGTGTGACATCAGGCGACAGCACGCAGCAAGAGCCAAGACATCACATCACGTGAACGGGACAAGCGCGCACGGCCTCGCCGTAGAATACCAGACCTGAAGGTAAAAAACAGCGCTGCACGATGCGGTAGTGCCACCACCAGCTGCAATCCCGTCACGGAGCATGGGCTCGCATGGAGGGCAAAGAGCCCATGCCAGCACTCTGCGCAGCCAGCTTGAAAGCAGCGCTATACACAGGATTGCCTTTTGCATGCCAAAGCACCCTCTATGCTTTAAAACCCGCCCATGCTCGGGTCCACATCGTGGACCTCATGCGCTGCGGAAATAGCAAAGGAAAGGCGGCAATCGCGATCCAAACGCATCCTTTTCCAAAGCCATGGCAACAATTTGGGGGGAGTTCCGTGATACGGTGAGTCCATCCAGATGCAAAGCTCAGCCCCCCAGGTTTCGGCCTGCAAGAACTGCCAGGCAAGCTCGGACTGAGCTGCAGCCTGTATGCTTTCAAGGTCACGGCTTGGTGGGCTCGCGGTCCACACATGACTTTAAGAAATGTTAGGAAATCCTGAAAAAATTGGCCCTTTGGTGCACCAACTCAGCAGTGATCAAAATGTCACACACGTGCTGCACGATCCGCACGATCTCTCGGCTCTCTGCCCCTGGTCGCAGATGCCGGACGCTACCCGCTCAAAATCAGTGAAATCACGGTGGGCAGATCACAAGCGCTTGAGGCACGCCCCTGCGTTCCCAAGCCTGAAATGGGCATGATCAAACGCCCAACAGGACACAAAGTTTGCTTGGAAACGTGCAAATGGATTCACAAGTTCCAGCCTAGCGGTTGCTATGCAAAAGAGAGGACCTAGAAAGTCGTGGCTTGAAACCAGCATAACAGCTTAGCAAGCTCGGCTGAACACTGCTTGGCAAACACAACGGATCTGCACAGCTTCTCAAAGAGATGTCTGACTTCAAACCATATGGGCATCCGGCGGCAAGTGGCCAATCGCCCCGAAGGCCGAATTGCACTCGCCTCCCATCTGGTAGACCTGACGATGTTCGGAGTTGGGTCCATAGCAGCAATTGTGAGCTGGTGAGGCTGGTGACCTGGAATCTGCATGGCTGTCATTAAGTGATGGGCATTCGGCTTTGGGAGCTTGGTGTGCAATGTTTGCCTGACTGCAAGTCCTGTTACCCAGCGCTAGCTGGATCTCGACTCGGGGAGTGTCGCTCAAGAGCATCTAGCGTTTACGAAAAATCTCCGGTTTACTTCCAAATCTCATAACCCCAATCTGCAGTTCTCAGCTTCTGGAGTTTATGGATGTTGGACGCCCTAGCTTTGAGACAGGATCCATGCTCGTTGCAGAGTAGCAAACAAAAGGGAATCTTAAACTTGGAAATCCCATATGACAGTCTAAGACCTGCATCCCTCTTTTCAGCTGTGGCTTCTCATGTCTGCGCTGATGCAATCCACGGATGTAAGCTCGCGGAAAGCCGCATGACCTGCAATGCCATGGAATGTGGAGAAAAGTGCAGGAGAAGTACACGGACCATTTGCAAGGTTGGAGTTTGCTAACTGTAAAAACTACCATACCAGATTACGCAGAACCTAAACTAGACGAAGCCTCATCTGTCCAACGTCCGGAGCTGTGCCGACACTGATTCTTGGCCTCCGCACTGTTTCACACGGCGATATGATATGCAACCGACTTCCGGCTTTGTGGAAATCTGAAATTGCTTTAAGAGCATCTCGCTGGTGCATGGCACCAGCTGTTGCAGGAATACTTCTTCAGAGTCCGATCCTCCCTCATCCTTCAACATTGATTTCATAACGGATTTCAGTCGCAAGTCCGCTGGACGAAACATCATTGAATTCAAGACTGCTGGGCAGAACCCAAAATTCTGCTAGCTCTGACAATACCTCAGCCAGCTGCCCAGCCACAGAAGGACTGTGTGCGGCCAAAGTCCTGGGTTACAGACCAGGCTTCAGGTGTATCTTGGGGCTACCAAACAAACAACAAGGACAGCGGGCAAAATCAGAATCCAAATGAATCCAAATTGAGTTACGTTTGGACACGAGAATCCAGCAGCAGAACTATACCTTCAAGCTGGGAATGCACCACACTCTGTCACGAAGCATAAAGAGCAACAGGAAGCCCGTCTGAAAAAAATGTCTTGTCCCATTGTCCTTTACAAACACAAACTGCTGGAGAGCCAGTGCAACATGCACAAAAAAGTGTTATTGATAGCTCCCCACCACACATGGCCAGCGCATCAGAGGTGCGTAGGAAGGTTGCGGATAAACCTGCGGAGATGAGTCAACTTCCATCAATGCTGAGCGAAAATAAACTGTGCTTACCTCAGTACGAGGGCTGCGTACTGACGCCAGCAACCTTGCAGCATCATGCCTACTTTGTGTTTGGGTACCATGCAATGCCACAGGATGCACAGGAAAGCACGGATGGAAGAAGAGCCGACGGACTAGTTCAGGATCTTTCTCGGCCAACCTGAATGGACAAATGCGTCTACAGCTTTAACCAACTGTCACCAGGCTGCCTTGCAGACTTCATAGACGTTGCAAACAGAGCCGTTTAAGTCATTGCTTGCTGCGTAAGAACAGAAGATCGGATCAGCATTCAAGCCAGCGTGTTTCAAAGCGGACGACGAGAAAGCATGACTCTAAGGCCCCTAAGGCGTGGATCAAAGCCATAATTCAAGGAGCCCTCATTGCCAGCCAAAAAATATCATGACACGTACAATGTCTACAAGATTAAAAATCACAGTCACTGCAAACCTCAAGCAGCAGTCTGGCCTTTGTAGAACGCGAGGATGCCTTCCGTGGCTAGCGTCTTTCTGATCACATCCAGCGGACCTTTGAGAAAACAGGTTGCGTTGCTTCCTGTACTCGCGTATGCCATACAAAACATGTGTATCAAAAGTACAGGGTAGTGAAGTGTGATTCTAAGAAGTTTTCAGGGGCTACTGAGCCCGGAAGGTCCTAGCTTGCAGAAGCTGAGCATGACCGAGATCCCAGAACACGACAACCCACACGCCGTAACTGCACATGCCTGCATCACGTCCTTTCCAAACCTGCAGAACCTGACACACCGTGACCCGTGAACAAACAGGCACATATGCAAGACAACAACAATCATAAGGAGCCGGGTGCACGCTCAGCAACGTGGCAAGCAGTCTCCCGACACCATCCGGATCTCTTAAGTCCCGAACCCGCATAGGAAACGCCACAGGTCTGCTGCATGTTAATGATGCCTCGAACAGCGGGTTGTTTTGCTTCTGGTTTCATGAGCAGCTGCTCAGTTGCCTCGCTTCGGAGGATATCTTCCTAGCAACAGCAGTCAACGCTCAAACTCCACAAAGCAAACCAACCTTCCCGTCAACCGTGCATGGTCTTACAGTCTGTTGGGCTTTCTGAACTGACGCTGGGCATCACTTGCGTTGCGCACAACATCCGAGACCTTGAGACGCGACATCCGAGAAGGGCCTCTCTTGATTGACAACAGAAAACCACCCCATCCCCCGCAGTGATCCGAGCTCCGCACGCGTCTTCACGCAGTCCACCGGTTGTGTGGCCAAGCATGCCACAGTTGCAGAGGCCATCGCGCAGCTGAGGTGGAGCCTTGCTTTTCCAGAGCTAGCAAGTAAGTTCTACAATTCGACCAGGTGAAGGATGCTGAGCAAAGGTCGCACCTTCATGACACGAGCTCATTCTGACTTGTGAACTGTGACTGGGCAACGAAATGTATTTGGGCGGCTCCAATTTCAGTTTCAGTACGTGTGAAGCTGCTTCTCAAATGGAGAATGCTGGAATTCATCTGCTTGGAAACATAACGGATTGCACTCCTTCATGCTCCCAAGCGGCTTGATGCTGTCGGTGGCTCCGGCACCCAAAGCCCGCGACTTCACCTCCTCGCAGTCCACTTGCAGATATGGAAGTGGCAGAAAATTGTCAAGTGTTCTGGGCATGTGCCAGCGGTGTCACATACTTACAGCATGTAACTTTACCAGGACGTCACACATACACTCAGGATCGCGTGGATGCTTCATAATGTGCATTTCCGATGTCCTGATGACCCTACATGCACCAGCATGAGTTCTGACACCAATAAATCCCGAGCGATTCACTTTCCAGCGGCGGCAATTAGCAACACGTGCTGTCTGCCGGATCACTATGACTTCTGACCTCGTGAAGCATGTCTGCATCCTCGTAGGTTGCAAGCTGAGACATCGTGACCAGCGCAGCTCGCGCTGTAGTTGGCCCGACTCCGCGGTAAAGAGCCTTATTCATCATCTGGGCTTGTCATGTCAACTTCCAAGTAATATAATTAATTGCAAAAGCGAAAACGCTGGATGCAAACAGAAGGACTCACATTTTTTGCCTCTTCCCAGATCTTGCGGTAAGGGGATCTTAACGTTCCAGCTTTCCGGCTTCTACCATACTTCCACACGTGTCAAGCAAAAATCTGCAAATCCAACATCAGATTTGGCGCTCGGGCTTTGGGACGAGAACCACCCGTGACCCCATAACATTGTTGACCATTCACAGATGCTTCAGAATCATCCTAAGAGCCGCAGCCGAAGCACCAACCACCCCTCCTCTCTGACAACTCGCGCGAGGCCCTGGAAGACATGGCAGTATTCGCCTCACTGTCGCATTGGAGAGCAGATGGTCGAGCAATGCACAGGATCTGCCGTATCAGCTGTTTTCAGATTCGGGTAATGCTTCGCAAGGCACTTTAACACCGGACCGAGGCCGGCTACAGCATGCAACCACTGCAATCGGAGCATCGGCCGAGAAATCAAACCAACAGAAACCCACGACAAATTGCTTCCCAACAGCCAAGATGGGCCGCGACGTCATCTTGGAAAGAAGGCTGCATGGCAACGTCATGCCTGTAGCCTTATCGTATCCTACAGCGCAGGCCAGGCACGTCGGTGCTGCTGCGGCCAGCCCGCATCAGACTGCATGCGTATCAGCACCTCCGCATAACACAAACGACCAAGGAGATCAACTGTGCAGAACTGTGCAAGGCACAATGACATCATCAAAATCTTGAGCTTCAGGAAGAACCACCGACGTCATTAGGGCTGAGGATCCCGGCCACATCCGTGGGGTTCGCCACAACCGCAGCGACCAATCCGGCAGCCATGGCAGCTTGAAGCCGCCAGAGCAGGGGGATAGGGCCTTGCAAGCTCAGACTGCAATGCAAAACAGGACCCTGTAGCTTTGGCCATTCACAACCATGCGAAATACACCAACCACCCAAGCAAATGAAGTGTTTTCAGATCAAGGCACCCGCGCCGTCCTGACCCCATCTCTCGAAGATGCCTCAGATCGCCACGATTCTGGGCTCTGGGTCCACGACCCAGATGGTCTACAGTTCCAAATGCTGTATCCAGTGTCAACAAGATTTTGGCTTAACGTCTGCTATCGCCTTTGCATGCAGGATTGCCGCATGAACGGCGGTGAGCTTGTCTTCGTTGGCAAGATGCAGCTTGGAGTTTGGAGGTATGTTTTCCTGTCAAGAAACAAGGGCTAGAAGGGAACTATGTTGATAAGCATTCAGCTGCAGAAGAAGAGTGCCCCAGATTCTTGAAACCTGAAACCTGCAAGCAGCCCGATAATTTGATGCAGTAGTACTTTTCGCCCACTCCTGATATGATTACTGAAATTCTCCATAAATACTTGAAACATCAGGACATCGCATGTGATGTGACAGACAGTTGACCAGGTCTATGCTGCGCTTTGCCGCTGAAGTTTCCATCTGGGTGAAGAGAAGAAAAGATGGGTATGTACAGAGAGCAAACAGCAACCTCTGCGCAGCCCTAGCTCGAAACATTGGAAAGCAGCAATGGCTCCACAATCAAGACTATAAAGGCGCAGCAAACACCCTCGCTCACCAACACAAGGATTCGAAGACGGTGCAGGAATGCAGCCCGAAAGCTTGATGCGGGCTCCAAAGCAAAACTAGACGGAAGCCCTTGAGCCACGTGCACTCACCAACGGTTCC
Organism: Symbiodinium pilosum; assembly: GCA_905231905.1. Taxonomy (NCBI): domain Eukaryota; class Dinophyceae; order Suessiales; family Symbiodiniaceae; genus Symbiodinium; species Symbiodinium pilosum. The sequence goes on along the minus strand of CAJNIZ010000725.1, from coordinate 12,360 downwards.
AAGGTCCCGGGCCGTAGAGCCCATGTCGGAGCGTACCGAAAACCGCCTGGCGGAGCAAGTCTACCCCCACCACGTACAGCGCCCGGGCTGCAACAGAGAGAAACAAACATTGAGTTGCTGTACCTTGAATGCAACCCTGTGCATTCAGGATGAACCTTTGTTCCCGTTTTCTGCGGGTCTTGAAGGTAAGAACGGCATGTATCTTGAAGGCTCATCTCAGCGAGCCTGCAGCGCTCAAGAGGCTACAAAAGATCCTGCTGACAACGAACCTTGATAGGGGATCTTCGGATGCATCCCCTGCTGAAGATGGATACACGTTATGGCCTGCTCAACTCAAGCCCTGCGTGAGACAACCTGCCGTGCGAGTGCCTTTTGCAGTTGGAGCATCGCAAAGATCCCGATAGATCCCGCACGAAGCACAAACAGACTTTGAAGGGAAAGAGCTGTGGCATGGTGCTGTTTATTCCCTGCCTGCAGGTCAGGCTTCAAAGATATGGATGAATGGATAGACAGAAGGATGGATGGAGGCAGGAAGCGGGCGCATGTGTTCTACAGGGCTTCTAGTTGCGTTGCAAAGGGTTGTCCTGGCAGGCAGTCACTGCTCTGACCCGGAAGACAATTCTTCAAGGCCCTGTACCATTACATTCCCTGGATCCAGCAAATCGATGCAAGACTCTGCAACCCATAGAAGCCAACTACGTCCTGGCAGTCCAGAATTCAGAAATATTGACTCTTGCCTTCCTCTCTGATGGAACCAGTGCGTGATTGCATGCGCTAACCCAAAAGCAGATGGGCACATTGCGGGAAGGTCCTAAACCTCTGGCCTCTTTCGGGCCCCAAAGCCTTTATTCCTCCCTCTTGTGTGCCCCTTGCCCAAGGTCCTGGCGGAGCCAAGCAGCTGAAATGCCAGCATAAAGGCCGCCGAAGCCTTCCTGGACCTAGGAAAAGCCAATGGGTTCAAGTTTAGGAGCTCACGCTCTGGCCTCTGGCAGCCCAGTAGCAGCAAGCTTGCGAGCCACGTTGGTCATGTCGCCTTGGCACAAAGCTGGGAGCATGAAAGCTGGGAGCATGAAAGCTGGGAGCATGAAAGCTGGGAGCATGAAAGCTGCACCTGATAAACCAATTCCTCCTTTGCAGCACTTTATCAATCTTAAAGGTGCTTCTGTAACCTTCCCTTCTCTTGGGCAGTCCCAGCTGCGGACGCGTAGCGTCCGGATGGCACTGTTGCACTCGCCGGTGAGCTGCAGACGCACCTGGAGTCACACCGGAAAAGATTGCGCTCACACTTAGAACATCCTCAGAACACAGGCCTTCAGCACATCGGCGGGATGGGAGAAGCTTACCGCAAACCTGCATCCAAGCCCATAGCCCTTCTCCAACGATGCACTATGGGCCGCGGGCAGGTGTTCACGGACTTGGGGAAGACTCCGTGCCCATGCAAGGTGCTCTGGCTTTAGGCTAGACAGTACTCCATCCATTAACAATATACACATGCCTCCTCACATCCTGTAGTGCCATTCGACTGCTGCAGCTACAAAACCAAAAGTCTGAGGTAAAAAATCTGAAGCACAAGGATAGAAAAGCATGGCTCGATCCCTCTCTCTCTTCTTCTTCTTCCCCGGGTCTCTCTTTCTTCTTATTCTTCTTCTTCTTCTTCTTCCTCTATGGGCCTCCCTAAAGAGACGCCGAGGCTAGGCCTCAAGCCCGCCAACGTCCAATGTCCGGTCCACCGCCAAGGCCCCAGGTTTTCCCCATACTGAATCTCCCATGATCCAGCAGTAAGCAAAAGCCACTATATTTGGGGCAAAGCGCTCCATGCGAAGAGTCCGGTATGAGTTCCCCTGCTTCTCAAGGCTGTCTGTGAAACTTCCCCATACGTTGTACCTTTGCCCCTCATCATGCACTCATGGCACGACAATGAGCGGTACTGGCATTGGAAAATTCATTCCCACCCCCTGCTACCTTTTCCCGAAACTGCTTACCTTCTACCCAATTGCTGTTGATAATTCCCCGACGGGTTCTCTTTTGCTGTGGGGCTCAGCTCCTTGTATACCGCATTTCGGAGGCCATTTCCCTACATATGCAAGGTCATCACAAATATCATCACAATGATCGATGAAACACCATTTGACAACCTTCCCCATTGCTTGTGCCCTTTCTTTCTTTCTTTCGTGCGGGCTCTGGAGTAGGCGGCTGGCTACCCCGGGCGTCACTGACAAGCCCGTGTTGGGCTAGGTTTTTCCGCTAACACTACCTCACCCTCTGAACTCCATAAATGACTAGCAGTTAAAAACACCGGGTCTCTCTTTCTTTCTTTCTTTCGTAAGGGCTTCGCTTGGCCGCCTCGGGCATCACTGCCCAGCCCCTGTTGGGCTTCCAGGCTGAAACTCACCCCTCAAACTCCACATAAGTTAGGTGCTTCTTCCATAAGTGACATGGTAGGGGTTACTTACATGGAGTTGACATGTATGGACTGTATCTCCATTGCTTGCTGCTGCCAGCTTGGATTCCAAGTCTAGTGCCTACTTAATTTGAATAAGGGGAGGGTGGATCTTGGCTGGTTGGAGTAGCGTTGTGAGCGAAACTTCCCAGGAAAGCTGAGGGTTTTGCAAAACAAGAAAAAGGTGCCCAAAGGTGGTACTACATACACTGTTGTTTGGACTCCCATTTGTGATTTAGATTGCCTACCGGGTCTCTTTCTTTCTTTACCGGTGATAGGGGGTTCTACAACCCCCAGGGCCCAGCCCTGCACCGCAAGGTCACAGCATCCATAGGTCGGAACCCCAGAGGACCGACGCACACTCAGACCTAGATGAAATTAGTCCAGAAGTCCTGCAGTCGGTGTCAGCGTGTACCTCCTACTCGATGGAGCAGTGAGACTCATTCCCCAGGGGCCGGTCTGGTTCTACCGCAACTGAGCTACCGGGTCTCTCTCTCTCTCCTCTCTCACGTTCATAAGAACATGACCAGAGAACCAAACACGTGCTTGTCCCATTGGTGAATCAATGCCCTCAGCATTGCAGCATTATCAGCGCTTCGATCCACAAGTCTGAATGACAGCATCAAATCCAAGGCGCATCTCCCCAAGGCCACCCGCTGCGAAGCGGTGCCAGGCATGGCGCCGCTGGTGGGGAGGCATAGCACGAGGGCCATCAGACAAACTAGGAAAAAAAACAAGGATCCGGATTCACAATGGATTCTTCATTCCATATGCTTCAGGTTGAGGTATTCGTGCCTGGGTGAACTGTCATGCACGGTGTCACTTCAACTTCGTACATGAACCTCTCAGGTTGAAGGGGGTGAGTTTTCTGCATGTCAGGCTGATCTGGCTTTGGAGGAGAGGGGCTTAGCTTAGAGGTGTGCAGAAGTTTCAAACTGGCATGTAAAGTGCTGACTCCATTAGACTGGGGAAGAAAAGTAGAGCGTGAATAAAAGCAGCGGGGCGCTGCCGGAAAAATGGTTCAAGTCCTTCACCAAATATTCTCCTTGCTTTCAGACAAACTCATGCTTCTCATGAAAAGCTATTTCTGAACAAGTCTTTACACAGTGTCTAGAACATGTCTTCCCCGTAGTAAAACAGAACGTGCAACCTGCACCATGCACATCTACATGCCTGTCATGTCATCCGCATACATGCCTCATACATAGAACCCATTCCACTCTGAACTTCAACTCCTGTGAGCAAGGGCTGGCACCATGTCTAGACACTATGCTCTCCCACTTGAATCGAAGCATGCGGAAACATGTAGAAACCACATCATCTTGATCATGCCCCTATGCGATTCGCAAACACACGTCCATGATCATCATGACCTCTGTAAGAATTTCCGCTGAAGCACGGCGGAAACAACTGAGGGGCAAGCCAAGGCGAACGAAAGCTAGCTAAGTCTTCAGAGCTTGCATACAGGAGGGAAGATTCATGCGACCACCAGGTATGACGTTTTTCGCGCCATGACCACGCAAGGGCAGTGAATGCGTTGCATGTTCATGGTATGATAACATCATGTATGGCGGGTCGCCCTCCCTGCTCCTCCTCTGGTGTTTAAAGCCCGCGCATGTAATCGCATTGTGACATCATGCTTAGTGGTTGCATGAAATATCGCTACGTGTCCTGTAGTAATCAGGCAGCAAACCTCCCTCCTCTTTCTGCAAAGTCCACTGGCTGTGAACACTGAGGAGCTTTGGCGAGGAAATTAAAGCCGTCAAAAACGCGGGCCCTGGGTCTAGACAACGGCCTCCCTATCACCTGGGACAGAGGGCCAAGTCCAGCATGTGAGTTGTCTTGGAAGGATTCTGCCACTAGCTTCTCAAGGCAACCGCAACGGCAGTGTCTAGAAAATGCTTGCATCATGTCAACAGGCCCGCTATGTTGAGGAACAAGGGACACTAATGTCTAGAAAATCTTTTCCAACCTTAGAAGCATGCAGCAGGGAATTACCCGACGTTGCCTGCACAATCCTTCCATCGCATTCATGACGAAATCTGGAGGCTGCCCCTGTATACGCCCTGAAAGCCAAATAACACAAGATTGCAGAAGCTACCCTTCCCCCTTTGCCCGCCTGCTGCAACAGCTGTCTCTCCTCTCTTGCCTTCTCGTCATCGCCGTCCTCAGCCTTCGCCTGCCGACACGGGAACGTTTCTACCAGCTTTGGAGCACTTCGTCATGTTGTCTGCACACCAAGAGGACGTATCTCTATCTTGCTGTGAAGCAGATAAAGCCGAACAGATACAATTTCTTCCACTCCCACTGTGCAAACTGCAGCAACATGCCTCCTGGAGAGCCTCCACACATGACACCAGCTGCAGGTGCACGAGCCGGCGCCTGGTTCACAAGCTGCACGAACACGACCCGTTCGGCCCAGGACCTCGACAAACCAAGATGCTGCAAACACCAATCCTGAGCATGTGTGAACGTGAATGCCTATGAAGGATGGCGACCTTAGCAATCTTCCGAACACCCGAGGACCCGACGGCGACTTCTGAAGGAATTTGTGGAAGGCCATGATCTTATGCGGGATGCCCTCCTTCTCCTGGAGGTTCGGAACGTTTGGAGGGCATGGGCTGCCCTTTGGATCTGGCACATTGCTGTGGTAATTACGAGTACCGGCTTGCAAAGCACATGCACAAATCCAAACTCCCTAGCAAAATACCGGCAATGCTGCCTGGTCCCGAACTGCCTAAAGATCCTAAAAGCTCCTCCAGGCGATCAACAGCCATCAGGATCGTCTTGCCTGCAAAGGTCCTGTCGTAAAATCAGAGAAGTATGCGTTGTGGGCTCTAGCTTCTGCACTGCAGCCCGTAATCAGGACTGGCAACCTGTCCGCAAGCACGCGGAGCTTTTGATTTGAAAAGCTATCTGCTGGAAAGGCAACAGGTCCGGACGACACAGGGCAGGTTGCATGCCAGCATATGTCTAACAAGGTGTTGTATGTGTTTCACCTTAGGGTGTCCCAGCTGCTGCCGCAACAGGCACCCCAAGAACCACAAAACACTTGCAGAGACCACCACCCTTGAAACCAGCAACCCCAGATGCCGCAACTCTGCAATACGCTGCAGCTCCTCTCCAAGTCACGGATGCGTTGCTTGGTTTCCTGCGAATGACTCATAGAGCTCGTGATCACCAATCTTTACTGTAACTCGCACCTCGCCGCAACAAGAGGTCTGGCTATAAAGATGGCACACCTGCCCTTGCACACTCTGTGTCGTTTCTTTACTGATCCTTTCTGGATGAGGGTATTCCTGACAACAGCAGCACGGATGAAAACGAAGACTGAGTCAGCCCCCTAGAGATTGCACACCCATATCTGAGCAACCTGAAACCTGCAAACCCCACCTCGCTGTTGAAGATCTTTGTGTAGGGCTCCAGGTGGATCCCCAAAGGCACAGCAATGACCTGACAGACCGCGGTTTGTGCATTGGACCCCAACATGATCCAAAAAGCAAACAGACGACAAAGCCACGCAAAGATGGGAAGTTGTAGCACCCACACAATCCTGCCTTGGTACTGGTCCCACCAGCATCCTCTCAAGTTTGGCAGTCCGAAGGCTCTTTTAAGAAATTGAGGGTATGGCTTGAGGTCGCTGGTCAGACCTGAAGCCAGGCTTGTGTCCCCAGGCTTTCGAGATTTTGGGAACGCTTCCGACCTCTCTAACTTGGAATCACCTGGAGTTAGTTTTTGGAAGCCTCCCTGCAACAACAAACAGCCTCAGCGTCAGGATTCGCATGCAAACATTTCGCAATCACCATCAACTGTTGCCGGTCCTCACAAGCCTCGATACCGTTGGCTGTGCATTCGCAGCCTGGCTTCTTGCGAGCAGAACAACACGCCTTTGCTGCACCTTGTACAGCCAACAGCTCTTGCTTGCAAATCGAAGCACCAAATACCACATCAATAAAGGGCAGATCATGTGATTCCAGTGAAGCTGCAGACTCAATCACCTTCGCAGAGAATGTGGAGGCTAGTAAGATGACGGCAGTGCACGCACATTGCTTCCAGGATTGCTTCTACAAAACTCGTTTTTTGTTTCAGTACATGTAGCAGCAAGCCCGCATGTGAAGCCGATTCTGAAGCTGAGGCAGGCCTAGGATGCGTGTGGCCGCTGTGAGAAAGTGACGGACCTGACAAACCACACACACATGCAATTAAACAGCTGCAGGTTAGCACCGGAGGCTTCAGCTTCAGCAACTCTTCGGGACGGCATGAATGCTATGATGTCAGCTGCTGAACTTTGGCAAGGCAGCACAAAACTTGAGCGAACACCGTTGTTCTGATCTCGAAGCACGACATTACAATCATTGAGGATCACACAAGCCCGGCTAAGATTCTGCATGCCATCTCGCTCTGCTCACACTTCAATTCCAATGGAAACAGGATGTTAAAGAGTTTCAACGGAACAGCTCTCTGGAGCCCTTTTCTTGGTGCCGGGCATATTGAAAATTGTGAAAACCTATGACGTTGGAGCCTCAGGCACACGGGACCGCGATGAATCGTGGTGGACTTGCACCAGCATGATTGCTTTGCGTCACCTTGCGTCAGGGTCCCAGCTTAGAACTCCTCGGAGAAGCTCCTCCCTCTGGGGCAGGATTCGATACACCTCATGCGGCCGTGCGGTTTGCAGCTGCGCGCTAGAGCAAGGCTATGCATGATCATGCCCAGTCCGGAGGAGGATTGCTCCAACATGTACGAATCACCCTCTGTTCACGAATCGATCGACTGAAGCGCAATCTGCATAATCCGTGAAGAACCTGAAGTTTGATCAGCTTGTAGCCCAAAACACTGTAAATCACTGTAACTTGCTTGCACGCCACACAGACCCCCCAAAGGCAATCTACAGCTTTCCTCAGCAAGTCGGCAAGCCTCGCTGCTGGGAAATACGCCTTGGTTGACCGCGGCAGTGTTCATGATGAGAAGCAGTGCAATGAAGATTAGACATTTGCACAAAAAGGGTTGCATCTTGGTTTCCGTGCTGGATCTGCACTCTCAGCTGCATTGCCCAGGGTTCTTAAAACTCATGTCGATCGGCTGCCAAAAAGTAGGTAGTACCTCCAGCACTCTTCAACCCCAACCTTGCCATTCAGCACCGCTCGCAATCTGTTCCGACAAACGTTCCGTGGACCAGGGGCTGACTACTACTGTGCGGAGCACGTGCCAGGCGTGTTGACCTTAATGACCGTGCGCACGTTTACAGTTACAAAGATGCCTCAGAGAATCTTGCCCAGAATCCCTAGAAAGACCTCGTTACATACTCCAACTTCCATGAATGCTCGTGTAATCCCTTCGACAATGCTGAGGAGCCAACAGTGGATGTAAAAACCAATGGAGATGTCAGGGCGCTCCTTGCCGCAGGATGGCTTGCGGCTTGACGTGTGGCCTTCGGTTAGGGGTCGCGTTTCCACGGCATTGCAGTTTAAAACATGCGCTCATGCCAGTCTGAACTGAGGAGTTGTTGGCTGCAACACATAGGACTCAATGCTCGCAAGCGCCTAACTGCTTTGGAATTTGCGACCTCCGCTCACTGGGGATGTCTGGCCGGAAATCAGTTTCGTTAAGCCACTGGCGACATGAGGGTAAAAACACTTGGAGTCTGCCAACGAGCATCACATCTCACATCTCACGCCGCTTCTGCAGTCCACATAACAATGCGTAGGAATCAGGTATATGGGTGGAACAACGGGAAAACGAACTTGTGACATGGAATCACAGGGACTGAGACAGCCTTAAACATCCTTAAACATTGTCTTGCCAAAGTCGGCAAGCTGAGCACCAAACGATGAAAGCAATAAAGAGTCTTTCCCTGGTCTTCCTCCCTTTTTAGACAATCGAATTTGCCTATACATCCCGACTCAAAGAAAAGCAGTAACGACAACAACCAAAACCCGTAAGTCATCCGGCTAGTGGGCTGATCATGTCGGTCTACACCGATGTGTACTTAGAACTGCCTAAAACAATTGTAGCTTCTCCAACTCCTGCTCTTGACATGCCGGTCTTCTTTTGGAAAGACAAACCAGGTACAGGGGCTTTCTACCGACGGAACAACATTGCTGCATGCTTGGTCCTTTCGCAACGCCTTTGGGAGCAACATCAGTGGATAGTCATTGATGAGGACCTCATCTTGAAATCTTTCAGAAGGCTTTTAGCTTGACATCTGCTCCTCAATCGAACCTTAGATGGCTTGCATGGGCTGCAACGCAAAGTCTAGCCCCTTGTGTCAGAAGCACACCCATTTGGTGACTGCCAAGAACATGTCAGATGTGTTGGGCCCGCGGCAAGATCCCCACGCGAGTAGATCTGCAACACCTCTGGTGCAAGAATTCTTTCCAACAGGACATTCTGGGACTCCAGTCCCGAGCAGCATTTATGGGACCGTGAGCATCACCGGACGAGCCGCGTCAGTTCTGGGGTCCCTGCAGCATCGCGATATGTTTCATTTACGAGCTTGTAACCATCCCAGTCGGAGAGTCCTAAGTTGAGACTCCAACAGGATGTCTCTCGCATTGGTTGAAGCGCCAGCTTCACTGAGTTACACACCAATTCCGGTCTCAACCGATGGAGGCGTGTAGTGGAAAAGCGGAAAAATCACCTCAGGCTCAAAACAGGAAGTCTTGCGTCAAGCACCAACAAAATACACCCTGTCAGCCTTGCTGCCAAAAGCCCCGCCTGGTCCGCAAACCGGTCGCGGCCAGAAGGTGGGAAGACAGGAAGAGTCACAACCTCGGTGGTGAAGGATGCGTGGTCTCATCTGGCTACGCACAGGTCCTGTGTCCTGGGACTTTGTACTTGTGGAATCCGCGCAAGGCATTTGCTCCGTCGCATTGCCGGCTACTACCCGCGTTTCAGCAAACCCCTCTGGCCCTGCAAATATACAGACTCGCCAAAATGTTCAACAGAGCCCTCGTCTTTGAGTCTCCATAAAGGGCAGAAAGAAACCAACGAGCATCTGCAAGAATAATCTGCACAAAGTCGGCGGTTGGCTGGACACAGCTTCTGGAAAAGTAAGACAACACAACACACGAGGAAAGCGGATCGACTCAGCTCGTACTAGCTGTCTGTTGACCATGATACTTTCAACAAAGAACACGCATGCAGCATCCACTGGGTCAGCGGCATCGGAAACGGTCTGCAGGAAACTGACAAGCTGCTGCTGCAGCCCCTCATCACAGCCAATGACCAAGGAGCCTCAGGAATCAGGGCATCTCCAACATGAGCATCACCTGGCGATGCTTCGCGCAGCACAGGGCTCCCGGCGATCGCTCGCTCTTCTGACCACCGGAGTTCCCACAAGATACACCTGCAGCGTGCGCTGCAAAAGAAAGCATTCTGGATAATCCGAAACTTCCGCAATCTCTGGTCGAATGTACAACGAGGAAGCGCGGGATCGCACGACTTTGGGATCTGTGGCCGCCTTTTTGGCCTGGAGCAACCCATAGTGTCAGAGCGCATATTTGCATTGTGTGCTTTTGCTCGTGCTGTGCTGCAAGCACCTCTCCTGAGCCACGATGGTAGCAAGGAATGCTGCAGTCTCTGAAAATCATGTTACGGAGCGAGAGAGGGTTGCTCCACAGCCTACCCCAGCCGCGTCCCTCTCTGGGGGGGGCTCACGGGAGATCCGCAAGCGTTGCAACTTCCCTCTGCCATCAAGTTCAAACAATTGGAGCAAAGCGAACATGGAGCAATGTTTGCACGATTTTCACTCCTTCAACAGTTCAACACTAACGAGGCATCTGAAACGACTGGATACCACTCTAGCCTGCAAGAAAACATGGTCAACTTCCACACAGACTCCACAAATCCGATGGGAGAAACATATGCGTGCGACCTGCTTAGTCCATGGTGGGTCGCATAAGCAAGAATTGAGGCACCTGCCCTAAGATTGCACTCCCACCAAGAAGGCCTAAAAACGGCAACTGGGGTTGCTATGCCAAGTGCAGCGGGAGCAGCACTCCAGCTCCGAGGGCTAGGAGGCGCTCCACCCAAAAACCGTGCGCCAAGCAGTGGAAGCACAACACTCCACCGCCGAGGGAAACACGAGGCATGCACGAGAATCGCGACATCAACAACATACCCTATGCCTGGCGTGCGCCAGCTGCACCAACAGTATGCTGAGGTAGCCTTTCCGCCAGTAAGAAAAGTAGGTAGTGTCGCCCTGGCAGTGAGCACGCCGGGTTGGGGTTGCCAGGCCACGAAATTAAGCCCGCTTTTCTTTTACCCTGTTTTTCTAGAAAACGTTGGCATGCCGTCCTTCATCCAGAACCTGTGAAAACCTCAGCTGTTGGGCGAACAAAAATTACTGCCTTGCGGATACAATCCAAATTGAGGCCAGCAGGAAACTACGTGTTATACCAAAATCGAAAGCCAAAACCTTTCAAGGCCTCGTCCGGTCTGACGCGCACTGATGCCTGCACCTGTGGAACAGATAGCTTGTACCCAGAACAGTGCATGCATGGTTTGGGGCTAGCATGCTAGATTCGCAGTAAAGCGGAGCAACCCTGATTACAGTGCTACTATGTGCTACTCCACACATCGAGGGCGCGCCTTTCCTTCAGATATCTCAGCCGCCAAGATCTCAGCAAAGTCTGCCTCCAAGGTTCATGCACCAAGCTGATCAGAGAAGGCAAGTTCTGCAGACTCCGCAAGCAGCTGGAAGCTGAACCCTAGTTCCGGCATCCTGGCCCAATGGCCGCAGAGCTTTCAAGTCCTGATCTGCCGATGTGCCTCGAATTCATCTCGTTCAAGGCGAATGACCCCTTTCTCCTGCGTCCCATGACATCCAACTCTTGTCTTGGATTCTCCTCGATGTGCTTCTAGGCGCCGCATTTGCAGAAAACAACGGGTACGTCATCTTTCAATAGTCATGTGCTGAGGTCTACTAAGTATACTACTCGCCAGATGCGCTTGATTCCGGCAATATGTCTGATGATGAACGAAACCACAATTATGCATTCATGCCAGAATCCACTTCAAAGACATCCAGAGGTGTGAAGCTCAATAGTCTTGACAAAAACTCAGAGTAGGCCTAGAAGGTCATCAAGAGACGGTATCCTCGACCTCTCCTTGAAATCCCAACAGTTCTAATTCTGAAAGATCTCTGTGTAGCAAGCGAGAAAAGTCTTCAAAGTGGACATCACTCTTCGTCAATAGCCCGAAGAGGACATGTCACGCTCAAGGGTTAAGGTTCTAGGGCAAGCAGTCCTTCCTAGATCTCATGAGTCATAACGACTGCCAGTGAGATCCCAAGGTAGCAAGAAGCGAACAAAAAAAAGTCATGGACTGCTCGAATCAACATAGAATTACACTTAGCCCGCTACATCGCATTTCCAGGATGACTGTGGATAAACTATCTTTGATGCCTTTGGCAGCCCTCTCCTCATTCCAAATGAGCGTGAAGGGAAGCTTCGCGCAAACCTGGGCCGGAGTGTGACATGAGAAGGGGGATCAAGTTAAGGTGTAAGCCTCCAAGTGCCGAGAGCCCAGCAACGATAAGCTTTCGCCAGGGTCGCGCAGGCTCCTGGCACACAACACAAGACATAGAAAGCATTTCTCCGCATACCAAGAAACGACACAAGCAGCCGTTTTGTCTTAAAATCTGATTGCTTGCCTAAGCGCAGTGTCTGGGGAGAGGAGAGAAGAGCACCAGCCAAGCAAGCTGCGAGAACTCAGGAAGTGCCTTGTCAGTGCCAGCGGCCTCGGATCACGAAACAAGTCTAGACCGGCAAGCGCGTGGGCGCACTGTGTATGTGCGTGCGTGCGTGTGTGACACCTGATCTGCTTCAGGAGAAGTGGGTCGAAACAGAGTGTGAAGGGGCAGCGAGGGGCCCCCTTTTCGGGAGAGCTGTATGTGTGTGACGCCTGATCTGCTTCAG
>CAJNIZ010000724.1:6472-31130 GCA_905231905.1 Symbiodinium pilosum | reverse complement strand
CTTGCTTGCATTCCCCCCCCGCTTGGTCTCAACATGGACGCATACGGCCGTTCCGCTCTACTCCTTGGCATGTCGGAGGAAGAGCTCCTCAGACAGGCGAATAGATAGAGCTGGGTTATTCACCTTATCATTTCCTGTAGGTAGGAGGTTCAAAAAGGGACTAGTTCGGATGTTTTTGGACCTTATCATTGCATGTAGGAGGTTCAAAATCCAACGGTCGTGTGATGATTTAAGCCTTCTCATACTCTTTCGCTCATGTCACAAAAATATCCTTTTGCGTGCAGGCAATTGTGGCCAGCCTGGAGGAGGCAGAGGAGATGCAGCAGCACATCGAGAACCTGGATGAAACGTTGAGAATGAACCTGTTGAAAAGGGTTGCAGTCCCCGGGAAAGGGGACTGCCAATACCTGGCGCTGGTTGAGTCGGCCAAGAAACAGGGCATCAACCTTGGCGGTGCGGCGGATGTGCGCATCAAAGCCTTTCAGCTCCTCCTGAATTAGAAGGACCGCTACAGCAGTGGTGGGACGAGGCGTGGGGCTCCTATGATACATGGGCGATGCAACAACTGAATAGTGGGACCTGGGGGGATGATTTTACCTTGCAGGTGGCTCGGTGCCATTTCGGCTTTCCAGGTCATTGGGGTTTGTTCACCTTATCTTTCGCTTTAGGAGGTTTAAGTAGGAAGTCTCCAATGCACATTCCAACCTTATCTGTTGCTCGCCGTTTTCTTTCTGGTCTTAGACTTATTTGGGAGTTTTTCTCCTTATCATTTCCTTGAGGAAGTAGAAGTAGGAGCGTGCAAATCTTCATTTGAACCGTATCTAAGGCTTTTGTGGACGAGACCAACATCGGGGTAAGGGTCTACTACCTCGAGTTGGACAATGTGAGAAAGGATTACGTCCTGGCCTTCCATGACAAAGTCCCCCAAGCGCCAACAGAGGTCATGCTCACCATCTGCCACTTTAAGGTGCCTGTGCGGCAGTAACAGTTCTTTGCTTGATTGGGGAAATATGTTAAAGAACATGTTGTTCCACCTTATCTTTTTGAAGAGGTAGAAAACAGGAATTTATGTGCTTCATTTTACGCCTTATCCTGTAGAATTGGTAGAAAACCTGATGTCTTTACCTAGGAGTGGCACTACGACGCAGTCATCCCGCTGTCCCAGGCCAACAGGGATAGAAAGATGGGCTACGACCTTGGAGGCCGCAAGCCCGCCCAATCTGAAGGGCAAGAAACAGGTTCTCAATGAAGACCTGCTCCCCTCCAACTTCAAGGAGGCCTATTTCCAAAAAGCAACGGCCACGGTGGCCTCGCTCACTGGGGTGGCTCGAGGCAAGGCTGTGCCTCCCGATGTACGGGAAGAGCCCGGAGGNNTCCATAGGCTCCTCCCATTGTCTTCCCCAGTACGGGTCTATAGGCTGATATGTATCTTCAGTGTCTGACCACCCTAGTAAGGGATGGCTTAGGGTTTTGGATTTAGGGCTTAGTGTTTTGGATTTAGGGTTTAGGGTCTTTTATTTAGCCTTGAGGGTTTAGGATATAGGGCTTAGGGCTAAGGAGCAGTGAGGGAGTGAATATAGGTGCCATCATAGGGGTATGTATGGGGAGTATATAATAGGCATTATTATGGGGATCCACTCCCCCACTCTCCCTTTAACGCGGCCTTCTGCGAAGATCCTGTGTTTACCGTTCGGCAGATTAATATACCATTGTAAAGTATTGCAAAGGATCTTTCTGAGTATTATAGGAGGCTTGAATACTACCAGTACAATTACCATGTTCTGGTCGCTTGGTACCTTTCACAATGGTAATACATTGAATCTAGGAGACAGGCATTGGTAATCCCGAAGCCCCAAACCCTAAATCCTAGGCCTCTGCATTAGGCTACTCTCGTGGACCTTTTTAGCAAAGAATATTGGAATGGATATGGCGCAACCCTGAGGGTTTAGGATCTAGGGCTGGTATTTTGCTTGGTTCCGTGCCAGATCTGCAGTACTCAAACTTATCAACAACCTGCCTAGGGGGTCGGGTTTAGGGGGAGTAGGTTTGGGGTTTAGGGTTGAGGGACCCAATTAACATAACTGTTTACTTAAGAGTTGGGGTACAGTAGTCGTAGTGCAGATTTGAGGAAGTATATAATTTTGGGGACGTGGACCTGCAAGGCTACCGAGGCTCGTGCGTTGCGTAGGCTGAAGACGAAATATGTCCTAATGCAATTGTGGTCTCCAATTCCTTGCGTCAGGACGGGGAAAGGTACTTCGAACAGACCTCAAGCTGATAATGGTCTTAATTCACCGCCTTGTGTTCCTGACGGGTTGCATTCCACCCCCGGAATGCAGCCGAGCAGTCTCTTCTTTTTCAGACACCGAAAGACTTTGCTCATTTTTCTCCGTGTAGCGAACCCTGTGCCTTAAACCCCGAACCCTGAGCCCTAAGCCCTGTATCCAAAACCCTGAGACAAAAATCCTAAACACAAATCTTAAGCCCTGAAGCTTCAGTAAAGATGGGCTAGGGCTGGGCATTCCCTCATTAAGATTTTGCAACTTCAGGATGTACAGGAAAATTCTTTCCAGACTCCTGGCAGGATCTATACAGTAGAACCCTAGTATGATGCCATCATCTACTACTACTACTACTACTACTACTACTACTACTGAGACTACTCCTACCACCACTACTACTGCTGCTACTACTACTACTACTCCTCCTCCTACTACTACTACTACTACTGGGTAAACTCAAGGGGGTCTACTTTAAAGATCCTTCCAGGGGCCCAGCAAAATTTTGGGGAGGGCACTGTGCGTCTGGAGACACAATGTGAAAGCGTGAGCCGGCATGGTCCTAAGTTCCTTGTATAGATTTTCCGGAGGATTCCTCACATGAGCTATAGTCTAAACTCCTAAAAATGGGGTTATATGGGGCAGTATTTAAGGGACTACTACGGGGGTTATTCAGGGGGATACTAGGGGTTTAGACTATAGCTCACATGGACCAAAATGCTTATCGACTCTTTATATAGATACAGCTTCCAGTTGTTCTTTCCATGACTTTCTTCCTTGGTAGATTTCGTAAACCCTCAACCCTATCCCCAACCCTAAATCCACCAAACTCTAAACGCTAAACCCTGCTCATTGAAACTGTACATCAGCCCAAACTTGCAGTTTTCTCCGTTAACTCCCAACCCCAAACCCCAAACCGACTGTCGCGCTGCACGCATGGTCGACAATGGCGGAAACGAAGAGGCTCAATTTGGGCTTCAAAACCTCCCCGCGTTCGGAGTTTGGATTTGGGATTTGGGGTTCACGATATCGGGTTTAGGGCTTAGGCTTAGGTTTTGCGGTTTAGGGCTTAGGACTTCTAAGTTTAGGGTTGAGGCTTTAAGAAACGCCTGGAAAAATAGAGCATGAGAAAGCAACTAAGGGCAGGCAACATGGGAACAGGGTTAAGGGTTAACCCGCGTAATTTTAACCCCCCTCCCCTTCTCCGTGCTCATATTAAATTCTATGATTGGGTTTCAGGTTTAAGGGGAGAGGAATAATTAGGTTGTTTGTTGTTGCTGGGTTTGGGTTTGGCCAGGCCTAAACCCTAAACATCCCTAAACCCTAGACCTTAAACCCTAGACCCTAAACCCTAAACCTAAACCCACACGGTCTAAGGTTATGGGATGATGGTGTGAGTGTTTCTCCCTTCTGGTCACCTGTATGGCTTTTCGGGGTTTCGTTATTTTCTCATTTCAACAACCTAGGACCTAGCTCTAATTAACACATGGTGGATACAACAACTGTCATGGTGTCCCTGACTTTACGTGGAACCTACAAGAGGTATTTGGGTCATCTAAAAGGTAGTTTTTGCCCCCTTAAACCCAAAACCCTAAACTCTAAGCTAGTGTTTGTTTTGAGTTGACGACCACATTGGCCTCAGTGTTTGGGGGTGTAGGATTCAGAGACGAACCCTAAACTGTAAGCCTGCTTTTGAGGTTCTTGAGGGACAGCAGGGGGCTTTCAGGTCAAGTTCAGGGTGTAGGGTAAGTTTAATGTTTTATGGTTTGTAAAGGCTCCTGGGTTTGGGTTTTACGATCTGGTATACTTGTTGTTGCCTGCGGGTTTACGATGTGAGGCCCAGTCCCTTCCCTGCAAATTTATGTTCAACCTTTGCCCTAAGCCCTAAGCCTATGCACCTCAGGCTTAAACTCTACACCCTAAAATTCTAATCCCCTAAAACCCCCTAACATCCTAAACCGCTTGACCCGAATGCACCAAACCTCTAAACTCGAAGGTCTGAAACCGGCAAAGCACGTTCATCCTAGATATCCGGAGCGGGTTTTGTATTTGGGTAGGGCAAAGCTTGATACGGTTTCCCACGGGTCCATTCAGGGTTTCAGATTTAGGGCTTGGGGTCTAGGATGCACGGTGTAGGATTTAGGGTTCAGGGTTTATGGTTCAAGTTCAAGTACCCGACAATCGAGTACTTGAGAGTTGGGCAAAAGTATTTCTAGTACTTATATCGTGGAAGTATCTCCTTAGGCTAGGTCTCCGAATGGTCCAATGTAGGCACTATCTATAGACGTTCGGGACCAATGTAGGCATTGCTTATAGACTTTAGGGTCCAATGCCCATAGATATTACTTATAGACAGCAGGGCTCATTTAGGTATCAATTTCGGGCATAGGGCCCCATGGTATGATCATTAACCCAGAGCCCTAAACCCTAAATCCTAAACCCTAAATCCCACACCTCTCTTGGACCTTTAGCGTCTCCCATGTTTTACTTATACAGGGATCTTAACGGGAGCCTCATAGGAAACCCTATACCTACCAGGGTCCTTCTGTTTCCTTTATTTTCCTGCTATATATTTTGGGGGTTCCCTGTTGGGATGCCCACGAAAGTTATTTACACAAGCAAGCTCTCATAGCGCATCTTGATGCAAGTTGCGATTCCACATGTATAACGGTATTTCTCAGAAGTCAGACTACCAGTGACTAGCAATTCCAAAAACGACCCACAACAAGATGTACAAGCCTACACACGGGCCTTGGGGGCAAGGGGCGGGTTTACATCGCCACCTGACCAAAATTGCACGGACCCCCTGCGCCGTTTAGGGTCTAGGGTTTGGGGTCTGTCCTGGGACCTCAACTGACCCAAACCGACTTCTTGGTTGCGAAGAAGTATTCATCATCGCCATCATCACCATACTAGTAGGGATCTCTTGAACACGTTTGAGGTTTGAAAGCTTGTTATGAAGCCCCTCAGCTGAACGCGTGTTTGTGAGGGCTCCAGGGTAGATAGAGAGCCCACAATTCCAGACGGAAGTGAACTCTACGCCCAAGACAACCAATCCAACGCCACGAAACGGCTTAACATGTCTTGAAATGGTAGTTTCCATGGATGGAGTCCGCCAACATAGATAGCCAAGAAGGCCAGCATTCTATGTTACTTTTAGGGTTTCGGGTTTAGGGCGATCAGAATTATCGTCTGGGGTGCTTCAAATATACATCAAAAGGATATTTGTAATTGTTCTGGCCCCTTTATTACAAAATCTAAGCCTTAAACCCTAAATCCTAAACCCTACATCCTAAACCCTAAACCCTAAACCCTAAAACCCGAAACCCTAAGTCCTGAAGCTCCTCCCTTTTTTGAAACCAACTTTGCTTCCCCAAAGAATTTCCGCAGTAGAGGGTTTACCCAGGGGCTCTAAGTCTATAGATAATACCTACATTGGGCCCTAAACCCTATAAATAGTACCTACGTGGAGTCTTGGTAGTCTATAAATAGTATCTACATTGAGCCCTAAACCCTATGAATAGTACCTACATGGAGCCTTGGGTTTAAGGTTAAGGGAGCATCAGCATAAGTGCAGGTCCTTGCTGTGGGTGTCCTGGCACGTGCGGTTCCAGGCGCCAAGCACGGGTCTAGGCTTTAGGGTTTTAGCGTTTAGGGTTTGGGGCAAATCCAAGTTAGTTATAACCAGCTAATCTTCTGTGATTTGTCTTTATCATCACTCGTATGGATCTACTGTTTCCTAATATGCCAGGTGGGATTTCTACTCGAAGGTTCATAGGTCATAAGTCATAAATGAGTAACTGGAGTTATTAGCATCCTAAATCTCGTGAAGTGTGGTGATTGGGTCATTCCCCCGCCCAGTAACTGTCCTTAAAGGGGCCCCATTAAGGGAGTTCTTATAGCTCCTATAACCCATTGTGGTAACAGTTACTTTAAGGGGGAATGACCCCATGGGTGATGAACTTATAACGACACGAAGCTCTGCCGGTGAGCAGTCAAGGAAAGTTTAGGTTGAGGGGTGCTTTGGGGTTGGGATGTAAAGTCTCTTCTTGGTCTGTACAGTAAGGACCCCCTAAAACCTAAACCCTAAACCATAGACCCTAAAACCTGACCCCTAAATCCTAAACCCTAAACCTAAAACCCTAAACTCTAAAACTTAGAACTCTAAACCCTAAAATCTTAAACCCTAGATCCTAAACCCTAAACCCTAACACCCTATTTCACAGGATTCGATGTAGATCATCTTGGGGGCTCAACTGCACTCCCTCACTCTCCCTTTGAACCAGCTAGGGTTTAGGGTTTTGGGGTTTAGGGTTTAGGGTTGGTAGATTTTCTGATGTGTTGTGATGCTTCTCAGCTGGTTAAAGCCGATCAGGAGTAGTCTGATGTGTTAGGTTGTTGGGTCTAGGGTTTAGGGTTTAGAGTTTAGGGTTCAAGGTTTAGGGTGTAGGGCATAAGGCTTAGGGTTTGGAGTTGAAGTTTTAGGTTTGAGGTTCGGGCTTGTGCAAAGACGGTCCGGAGGTTGTGGGGCGGGGTTTGTACAGGGTGGAGGATTTTAGGCTTCAGGGCCTGGAGGTCCATGGTGGTTTTTACTATGAGCTATATAGTCTAACCTCCTTAAAGGTGGTTATATGGGAGACTATATAGGAAATTATATAGGGGACTATTATTATAGGGCCTATTAAGGGGGATACGTTTTTACTATGAGAATTATCCCTGGGGTCTAGTCTACAAGCCTGAAAAAAACGGGAGCCGTCGGGAAAGTAGAGATCAACAAAAGGTTGAGTGTACGGGTCTGCTCTGCGGCTATGTTCCTTACATTTGTCTAAGGGATGCCTCATATGAGCTATAGTCTAACCTCCTTCAAGGAGGTATATAGGGGGGGACTATTATAGGGCTTATCAAGGGGGATACTAGGAGTTTAGAGTTTAGACTATAGCTGATATACTTTGGGAAACTCGCTTCTTAGGTTGTGGGATATGATGATTATGCAGTGCTGTTTCCCTATACAATTCCTATATCCCCCTTGAGCGGAACCATGTTGTGAGCACATGGTAAATATATGGTGGATGCTAAGATTTGGACCCTTCGTTGGACAGGATGTGGCATGGCAGCTTTCGCCACACAAGCCTTCACGCGGGGCGATGTTCTGCGTGGGTCTCGGGATTTAGCTAGGGCTTGGAGGGTTTTGGGTTTTCGGTTTTGGGATATCGGCCTCAGGCTTGAGTCTTGTTGTTTTCTACTTGTATCCGGGAGCTTATGAGGGCTCGAAGTGGCTGTATGTGATTTTCTTTTGGGGGGGGTTCCGCCTCAACCCCAAACCTGAAGCCCTATGATCTGATCTAACCCAAGCATTCCTAGTCAGAAAAAGGTCCGATAAAGAAAGCCTATGAATTAGGCCTACTGAGGATGTGGTTGGTGATGGAGGAGACTTGGTAGCGTCAGTTTGGCATGGAGGGAAACCAGTGTCACACCTAAACATCCATTTTAGTTCTGTTCGGTTTGGTTCCCAGGTAGGGGTTGCTACTTAGGGACCCAAAACCCTAAACCCACACCACTAAACCCTAGACCCCAAACCCCAAACCCAAAACCCTAAACCCTAAACCCTACACCCTAAACCCTAAACCCCATATAATTGTCCCAAAGTGTCCCAAAACCCTAAAGCCTAAATCTTGCATCTCGTCACCCTTTCTTTCAGTCTTCACTCTGCATTGGCTTTTGGGCGGAGTGTCAGGACATCTTGAACGACAGAGCCACACGGTCTAGGTTTAGGGCTTAGGGTTTAGGATTTAGGGTTTAGGGTTCGGGGTCTTGGACGACACTTTGCAGGTTTTTATGTACAATGGTATCCAAACTCTCCTGACCGAACCCTGAACCCTAGAACTTAATCCCTATACCTCACAGAATCCGCAACATTCGCGCGATAATCATAAGCCTCAAGGCAAGAACCCCAAACCCTGAACTGTCATTGAGTCATGCAATATAATTCACAATGCAGCAACAAGATGCAGCAACAAGAGCTGATCCGGCACCACCACCTTTAACACCCACCCCAAACCCAAAATCCCAAAACTCCCCCAACTTGTAATGGAACCTGAATAAGGTTGAGTTTATTGCTTGTTTACGGTTGGCACAACAGCTGCAAGCCATGGCCTACATACCGGATTTAGGATTTACGGTTTAGGATTTAGGATTTAAGGTTTAGGGTGAACATATTCTGCATGTGTGGCTATCTTTTCCAATGGCGACGTGACATTTGCATACAGGCCACGTATCGAGCATTTGTGGCTATCCGTTCGAATGGCGGCGTGGTATTCGCATATGAGCCATGCATGAGGCGTTTGCGGGCATGCGTGCCGACGCTGCGGACGCTTCGCGCCTATGATCTTCAATTCCCAAGGGCTCCATATAGCTATATGGTATATACTTGGGCCCTAAAGTGACTACCAGGGAACTCATTTGGGCCCTAAGTATATACTGTACAAGTACATGGAGCCTTTGGGATTATGATTCCACTCCATGCGTAGCCTTATGGCCCAGCAACTTCACGCTCATTTCTGAGGCAGAGCTGGTAGACTCATTGGGCTCCCCTTGCGACGCAGACGATGTGAAGGAATGATTAAAAACTGTGTTTAGGGTTTAGTTTTTCCTTTTTGGGGTTTGGGGTTTAGGGTGGGGAAATAACTGAAAAAACCCTAAGCCCTATGCCCAGATCAAAGGCGGCTACGGCTTCACTGCCGCCCTTACTGATGGCAGCATTTTTGTTGGGCCTCATGGTTGTGTTAGCCTTGGGGTTGTCTGTGTTCCTATGAAAAAGTCAAGAAGGGTTTAGGGTTTAGGGTTGGGGTTGTCTGGGTTCCTATGAAAGTGTCAAAACATTGAGTCCTAAATCCTGGGCCCTCACCCCCGACCTATGGCCTCACGCCTAAATCTCGAACCCTTAACTCAAACTTGTTACCTAACTCCAACACCCTAAATCCTAAATCCAAAGCCCTAAATCTCGACTCCTAATCCCAAAGCTCTGCAAGATGTCGAAAGTTTAAGGTCGTAACCACTCGGTACCCTATATTCCAAGCTCTGAACCGTGTACCCTAAACTCTAACCCTGAGCCCTGTACCCCAAACCCTAAACCCTGTACCCTAAACCTTGAGCCCTGTACCACCAACCTTACTCGGAGGGTCAAGGGGGCTTAGTATGTAGGTTATAGTACCTCTTCTCCTTGGGACTTAGCTTGAACCTTTGACCCTTAACCCTTTGGGATTCCCTCATATTCCTATTATAGGTACCAAAGGGTTAACCCTTAGTAGGGGTCCTAAGTAACATGTAGTCCTATAACCCTTATGATCTACAGCCTAAACTCCTTAAAGAAGGCTATAGAGGAGATTATATAGGGTATTTTTTCAGGGCTTTGTCAGGGGGATGCTAGGAGTTGAGGCTATTGCTCATGTAGTGCCCCCAGGAATGCCCCTTATAAACCCAGTAAACCCACTTACTAAGTCCCCTTGACCGTCCAAGTAAGCCCCCAACCCTCGAGCTGGCCTTCGGTTAGCTAGGAACGAAGGAATGGATCCTTATAGTAGTCCCTATATAACCCATTATGGTCGTTTCCATTTTCTTGTCGATTCCTAAACCCTAAACCCTATAGTAGTTTCCATGCTCTTTTCCATTCCTAGACCCTAAGCCCTATAGTTGTTTCCATGGTCTGTTCCATTCCTTCATTCCCAGCTCACCGAAGGCCAGTATGTACCCTACACCCTGCACGCTAACCCCTATTTAACCCTTATATGGGTGGTTGTCAAAATTATGATCCCTTTTTGGGTACCCCAAATCTTAGGTGCCGTATTATAATAGGGATCCACAAAGGGACCATAATTTTGACAACCACCCATATAATCCCTATAGTTTGCATTTTATTTTCCATTATCCCTATATAACCCCAACCCTAAACCCTAAACCCTAAACCCTAAACCCTATACTAGTTTCCATTTTAGTTTCCATTATCCCTAGCCCGGAGAGGCTTGCGGAGGAGGCGCTCTTCTTCAGCGCCGTGGCGACGCCAAGGCTTTCTGAGTTGCTGATAGGGGTTCAGGGTTTAAGGTTTCGGGTTTAGGGGTCAGGGTTTGGGGGTTTAGGGGGGTTTAGGGCTCAGGGTTTAGGGTTTGGGGTTAGGGGTTAGGGTGTAGGGGTTTAGTGTTTAGGGTTTTTGGTTTGGGGCCCACATATGAAAGCCCTGGGTCGAGTATAGTCCCAAGGGCCTTACAACGAGAAGTACCCACGCACCACCTGGACCCACCTTAAAATGTCAACCTTAAACCCTAGATCATTTAGGGCTACGCGGCTTGTTCATATGTAGGGCTTCGTTTATCCAGACTGTAGTCTTCCCAGGGTTTATGTGAGCTATAGTCTAAACTCCTTAGGGGGATGATCTAGGGGATTATATAGGGGACTACTATAGGGGTTATTAAGGGGGATACCGAGTTCAGACTATAGCTCACATAGGGCTTTGCACCCTTTATGGGGTTCATAGGGTTAATAGGCTTCACTGTCCGGGTCACTCAAAGCAACTAAGGGAGAGTGTTTCCATTGGTTACGTTCCTACCTGATGATCAGAGTTCTCATGCTCTGAATTGTTGATTATACTAGCCCTAAACCCTACACCCTAAACCCTAAACTATAAGGGATCATAGTGCTATCCCCTCCGGACGTAACCCCCAAGCGGTTTTCCGAGCTAAAAAGGATGGTACAAGGTTCAATAAAGCCAAATAGCATTGTTGTAAGTAGTCGTTTTGACTTCTCCATTGCCCATTGTACTAAATTCCAATGAGGAACATGGAAATGCCGGTGTTCAGCAACACCCAATGAAGGACTTTGGTGCACGTCGTTTCGTCTGGGTTTGCAACAGGGAAGATCTCCGTACGAGGACGGTTTTGGTAACCCCGCTAAGCTCTAAACCCTGAATCCAAAACATAATCCCTTCAAGAGTCATGTGATAGGCACAGGGTACTTGCTTAGGTCGTGAAGGGAACAATAAGCCACTGTATCGGTTTAGGGTTCAGGCTACCTGAGCCTGGCTGCATTTGAGGTCGTAGTTCCCTTCCCACTGTTCCGACATGCAGAGAACCAAGCACTTGATGCAGGGCCTCGAAAAAATGGTAGTTTCCTTAAATAAGGGGACCCCAATATAGACCCCAATATACTATAATCCTGAGTATGGAGACCCCCAATGAGGTACCCCTAATTTTGGGAAACCTCCAAATCACACGTAAACGTGAGTGTAGAAGTACCAGACCGTTCTTCCAGGACGTTTGCGCACTTCCAACCCAAACCTATCGGCCTTGAAGACCAAACTCTAATTCCTAAAGCGCTAAGCCTTCAACGCAACACCCCACCTTAAAGTGCAGATCTTTACGTACTTCTCCCCACCCTCACTCCTATAGACCCGAAGCCGCCACACGCAGGCAGGAAAATGCTAATCTTCTCCGAGCGCTGCCCCTTGGATGCATGGGTTTGTTGGGAGGATTGCGCATTTGAGGCCCGTACCCTCCCCCCAACTAACGTGGAACACATTTACTGGGCACTTTGTAGATATCGTCCGAAAAACCAGGCCCGATGGGATTCGAAGTCAATTTGGAGGAGGGCAGATCACAAAAACCCCAAACCCCTAAATGCGCAGGCGCGCCAGGATCTCTTTCGATCGGCAATCGAATTCAGGGTTGCTCGAACGCTTCACTGTTTAGGATCACCTTAATTGTCTTTAGACTGGCTCTACAATGCTCTGCTGATAAACCCTATACATCCCCTGCATGAGCAGCTTTCATATGAGCATCGGGACCCATATGCCCCATCCCACTATGGGCTATTAGACCCTAAAATTCCCAATTAGGACCCTATTAACGGTAGATTAAAGTACCCTTAGGGTCTAATAGCCCATAGTGGAAAAGCTGTTCCCTTATCCCTGAACCCAATATATAACCCCAACACAACCCCCCATAGTACCCTTAAGGTCTAATAGCCCATAGTGGTCTGGGCCCCCAAGCGACGGCCGAGGCAGGCGGAGGTTGGCCGGCGGCGTTTGCCGGACTTCGAGCCCTGCGGCGTGGACCTGAGGAAAGTTTAGGGGCTTTGGGGGTTAGGAGGGGTTTAGAGTTTAGGGCGTTAAGGGTTTAGGGGTTTTGGGTTTAGGGAGTGTACAGTTTGGGGCTTTTCGGAGTTGAGGATGTAGCGTTTAGAGTTCAGGCTTTACGTGGTTTTTAAAGGGCGGATTTTTTAGGTATATACATACGTGCACACATATTTTTATGTAGGGCGTACATATTTCCGCGCTCCGCATTCCCAGTGCCCCCCTCCCTGGTATTGCCTGCGTTTCTCTGAGGCCATGTCTAGAACGCCAGGAACCATGAACTGTCCGTATATCTGTCTAAAGCCTCTCTCAAAACCTCCATACGCCCTCTCCACCGAACCCAGACCACTTGGGCCAGATGAACAGGGGGGGTGTACCTTTATAAGCCGCCACTAAAGCCAACGTAAAGCTTCTACGAACTACAAACCCTCAGACTTGTTTAAACATTCAATCCTTGACTAAGAATTCTCACCATGAACTCGCCGGAACCTTTCTATAAAACTCTAGAAGCACTCCATCTCTACAGGCCTTGTATAAACTTTCTAAAGCCTTCATCAGCCCTACATGGAATCCAAGAAGACCTCTGGCACCCATGTAGAAAACCTGCTCTACAATCCATGAGCCCTCTTAGGGCTAAGGGTTTACTTTGCAAAGCTTTTTTCGAGCAGCTAGAACCCCTCCAACAAACGCCTTAAGCCCTTCAAATATCTAATCTGCAAACCTTCTAGAACCCTTCCGAAAACATTGTAAACCTTTCTACTGGTTTAAACACCACCAAGCCCCGACGGTAGGACCACAGGGTCTGGACTAGGCTAACCATAGACTATATCATTTCAACACTGGGTGGGTTGGGGGGATGGGGGGTCGGGACCTGTGAATCCAGGTGCATATACGGAATATGTAGCGCTAATGTACGCAGAGGTCACGGTTTAAGGCTCGTGAGTTTTGCGATGAATTTGAGGGGGCATTGTACCTTGACACGGCCATGTGAGTCTTTAGAATTCAGGTAAATCAATTAGCTGCGGGAAGAAAACTTGTTCTATTTTTCGCACCTTGTTGGCTAGACTTCAAGGGTGGTAAAGCCCTAAACCCTGGCGTATTGGGCTTAAACCGCAAACCGCAGGTCACCTTGGCGCTTTGGTAGCGCTCCGCGACCTGGGTCCGAAGCGTTGCCAGGCTACGAGATGCGAAAGCTCGGGGTTTAAGTTTCAGGGCTTAGAGGCAAGGTTTAGGAATCAGGGTTCAGGGTTTTTGGTTTGGGGTTTAGGGCTTGGGATAGAGAATGTTGGGAGGCGCATAGTTGAAGAGTATGTTAAGATGGGTTGAGAACTGTTTCAAGCGTGGGGTTCTGTGAAGATTGCTTGAAGGATGCTGTTGGTCGGAGAGCGTTTTGGGATAGATTTTCTTGTTCGGGAGAGTTTAGGGTTTCTAGCTCTGGGTTTTATATGAGTTCCGGGTTAGGGACAGGTGCAGGTTTTGAAGGTGAATTTTCTTCGTGCCAATGCTTTTCATAGTTCATAAAGCATGAACGCATTGTAGTCAGTTAACTATAATGTGACAGTATAGATTAATACGCCATGGACCTTAATGATAAATTCTATCTTCATTGTGATCGGAAGTGTGTTAGATGTAAAGATGGAAAAATATAGTGCATATGAGCGGTATCATTATGCAAAGACAGGTAGGTAGTTAATGTAGTATAAACACACGGTGACTTGATGTGAATGTTTAGCTGCCATGACAGAATACGATATGAAGAGGAACAATGAGTTAGGACGCGTTTCATAAGAGCTACCCTAAACCCCTTATGGCTTCTAATTTTATTATGATTCCAACTTTCAACCCTAAACCTAGTAGAAGCCATGAGAGAACCTTTGCCCATTTTACGATGTCAGTATTACCTTCGGGATTATGGATGAACTAATCGGCTATTCCTATACTGGTATTGGTAATAGGGGGAAGTAGTCGTGATATACTGCGGGAATTGTAGGAGGAAGTTTAGG
Source organism: Symbiodinium pilosum (assembly GCA_905231905.1). NCBI lineage: Eukaryota > Dinophyceae > Suessiales > Symbiodiniaceae > Symbiodinium > Symbiodinium pilosum. The sequence continues at coordinate 16,728 of CAJNIZ010000724.1, read as the reverse complement.
AAGAATCCTCTAATGGGGTAGCTGGTGGTATTATTCCCCCAAACGGGAAACTGATTATAGGGAGACTTGTTGGACGGCCGGTGAGGTTTTCTTCGCGTTGAGATCATGAAAGAAAAGTTGGGAAGGTCCTTGTTCAGCAATGTTTGTAGCGATCTTAAGAACAGCTTTACTTGGCACCTAGCTTGGGCCTTATACTCTTAACCCCTCGTGATTCCCGGATACTCCTGCTATAGGTACCTAAGCGCAAGCCCTTACTTGGGGTCCTAAGTGCCACGTAGAGCTATACTAGCTATACTACCACAACTGGAGGCCCACGGCTCCAAATAGCCAAATGTAGGCAATGTTTATAGGCTTTCAGGCGCAACTAGGGGATCATAATATTGATGCCCAACTATTCTTACAATCCTTCTCAGAGGGACCCCCCAAAAAAGGTGCAGAAACCCTAGACCCTACACCCTACATATACTAAACCTTCAACCCTAAATCCTCAACCCTTAGCCCCTACATGGACGATATTATACCCGCTAAAAAATGTACCCCTCACGTAGAGTCCCCAGGTTGAACACAAACACCGCAGACCCTAAGCCCTAAACCCCCTTTGAGGGGGTAAGGTCTGTTCGGGGTCTAACTAGTTTAGCCTCAGGCTCTTAACTCCAAACCCTGAACCCCATAGTCACCCTTAAGTAGATAGCATGTGGGGTATATGGGGATCTCATTGTCATATACCCCAAAGCCATATTCTATCTATTTAACGGAGGACTATAAATTCTAAACCCTCCACCCTAAACCCTCGTAAGCTCTCTTGCAAGGCCCTTGTAGCTTCGAAGTGCTGCGGTGAGGGCGCGCCGCCCTCGCCACGGAGAGCAAAGGCCGAGGTGCATCACTTCTTAGGGTAAAAGGTTTAGGGTTTAGGGGTTTAGGGTTTAAGGTTCAGGGTTTTGGGGGTTAGGGCTCAGGCTTTAGGGTTTAGGGTTTAGGGGTTTCGGGTTAAGGCCTGCATGATCCTAGTGTTCTATCGTAATCCCTTCCCCCTAATATTAAACCCCCCACCCCTCTCCCTAATATCAAATACTCCCAATACATTATGGTATACACCTCAATGGGGAGTATTTAATGTTCGGGGGGGTGGGGGGGGAGGTTGTTAACGGGGTTACCATGATTCCCAAGGTTCAGGGTATATAGGGTCATGCAGGATTCTCTTAGGATCCATCGTAGGATGGAGGGTTAGGCTGAAGGCGAGTTTAGGGCTTCAAGGGGATTTCTGGGTGTTAAGGGGCTTTTGAATTTTTAGGGTCTGTGTAAGTTTAGGATTTAGGTTTCAGCGCTTAGGGTTGGCAAGTTCATGGCCTGTTTTTTGGTACCTTGTAGGGCAGCGTGAGGAGGATATGCCTGAAGCCCAATTACTTACAGTCTCAATCATGACGTGTACCTACTTCTTAGGAGGTAACTGCTACTAGATTTCAGGTGTGTGTGTTTTTTTGTTTTTTGTTTTTTTCTTTTCGTGGGGGTTGCAGGAATACTTCCCTCAACCGTAAAGCCTAGACCCCTAAAACCCCTAAACCCCTAAGCCCTAAACCGCTAAAACCCTGAACCCCTAAAACCCCAAACCCCTAAACCCTAAAACCACTAAAACCCCTAAATCTCTAAGCCCTAAACCCCTTGCTCTAATACTAATAATATCAGTGGAATAACATGAAGGGGCTTAGGGCAGCCCAGGGACTAAGCCTGATGATGCTGTTGGGGTTCAGGGTTTTAAGGTTAAGGGTTTAGGGTTCAGGGTTTAGGGTTTTAGGGTAAAGGATGGTAGTGGTTTCAGGTTTTAGTTTTGGGTTCAGGGGTTTTGAATTTTGAATTTCGAGTTTCGGGGTCTAAGATTTTTGCCGCCAGGGGGCCCCTGAAACCCTAAACGCTGCCATCATGTCCGCTAGATCGGATAACTCGATAACTTATGTCGCCTCGTAGGTTTAGTTTTTCAATGCATGATTAGGCGGCCCCAATCTTGACCAACCTTTCTAGATAAATTCTTATTCTTCTTTTGATTCACAGAAAGGGGCGCAAACAAGCGGGCAAGATAATCTGCAACGCCTAACCATGATCCCTACACCCTAAACCTTCAATCTTAGACCCTTGTATATCCCCTATATTACCCCTATATAGCCCCGTTTAATAGTCTCCATCTTCTTCTCCATTATTCCAAAATAGCCTCAATATTAGGAGCTGAATCCCTAATTCCGAAGCCTAATTATAAAAACGCTCCCTGAAACTTAGGGTTTAGGGTTTAGGGAGACCCTAAATCCGAAAACCCTAGACGTAACCTCATAAAACTGAAGCCTCAAACCCTAAACCCTATAGAGCCAGAACCCTAGACCCCAAACCCTGAACCCCGGAGCCTACACCCCAAACCACCCTAGGCCCTACCTGGAACCCCAAAATTAGGTAGAATTATAGCCCAACACCTGAAAAACAGCCCAAAAGGCAATTATTTTACATACTGTTTGGTCAGGTAAGTCCTGTAACCCCAATTACGTACAGATTAGTAGTAGTTACCCCTATAACCCATAAAACTGTAGGTAATTGGGGTTACAGGTCCCTAAACCCTAAACCTTAAATCCAAGCACCAGCTTAACAAGGCCGGGGTTCTTCGCTTTGCGGTCTCCCAAGGACTGCTGCCTCAGGCGGGCTTGGGGTTTAGGCTGTAGGGCTTAGGGTTTAGGGTTGGGGATTTAAGGCATAAGGTTTATCGTTTAGGGTTCATGGGATTAAGGGCGTAAGGTTCAGGATTTAGGGTTCAGGGCTTAGGGTATAGAGCTTAGGGTGCGGGACTCAGTGCTTCGAGTTAGGGTTTAGAGTTCGGGGTTTAGAGTTTGGGATTCAGAGTTTAAGGTTCATGCAGGGTTGAGGGTTTAGTGTTCCGAGCTCAGCAAAACTCTGTATTCACCTGCTTGAGGGTTTAGGATTCACGGTTTAGTTCAGTGTTCTCTGTTGAGGCTTGGAGAATTTATGGGACGGGGGTCGCGGGCCTAGCCTGAACACCCTTAAACGGGTCCTGTGAAGACTGCTGTCCTTGAAAAGGGGGGTCTGTGGGGTTTCATGTCGGCGTGGAGGAGGGGCGGAAATCCTAAACTTGCGGAAGCCCTTCACACTTTGCGAGAGGTCAGAAGGTCTTCATAGACCCTGGACACGTAGGTGTGAAGGCAGGTTTTTTATGCGTGAAACACAGAGCCACAAACCGTGAACTCTACGTCCTAATGCGGAAACTTAGCATGTCTATGCCTTTCCAGAAGCACCCCTAGATATCTGTATGAGAACTGTTCCTAGTCTGTCTCCATTCCCTCATACTAATATTAAATACCACCCGCCCACCCATAATATTAAATGCTGCTGCAAGAAGACATTACTACTTTTGGGAAACAGATGTTATGTTAGGCGCGGGGGCTGTCTAATACTACATGTAGGGATTACTGCCACTTTATATTCTACCCTCAAGCTCTTGTACACCCATAGTCATAGCCCCCAGAACTCAAACCTTCCGAAAGCCCATTAGAGTCCTAGGAGCCTAAGGGTGGAACTGGTGGAACCCTTAACCCTGAACCTCATCCCTAAACCCCTAAACCCTAAACCCCTAAACCCTAAACTCCAAACCCAAACCTTCCACTATGGGCCATTAGACCCTAGAATTCCCTATTAGGACCCTATTAAGGGTAGATGAAGGTACCCTTAAGGTCTAATGGCCCATAGTGGTTCCTACATTGAACCAATCTTGTGCATTGCGATAGAAGGCCGCAGCGACCTTACCCCCCAAGGAGCGCCTAGTTCGGAAATGGTCCGCTTAGGGATTTGGGTTTAGGGTTTACGGTTTAGGGTTTAGGGTAGGGTATATGTAGCCCAAAGGCTCCATGTAGGTATATAGTATATACTTAGGGCCCAAATGGGTTCCCATGTAACTACTTTAGGGCCCAAGTATATATCATATCGCTATATGGAGCCTTTGGGTGAGGGGCTCATGCAGTGTAGTAGAGTCTGCGGCTTGCTATGAGACCTAGAGTGCTACATTTTTAAGGGTTTAGGGTTTACGGCGTAGGGTTAGGGTTACTATATGATTATATGGAGTTTCCAGGGGGAGGAGGTTTAGGGTTGCAGTGCTTTGGATGATCCAGTCCGTTCAAAGTAGAATTTGCGTAGCTTCAAGTGCGACGCCCGTTGCAGCAACTTGCAGTTGAGAACTCGGGTGCGGGGATTACAAGGTTCCTGAAAATGCACAGGGGGGCATTCCGTCATTGTTGGATACGTTATTTGATATCCATTCTAATCTACTTATCCAATAACTAAGGAATATGCAGCTCTGATTTGCGCATATTCCCATGAGGAAGCAGGACAGGCCTTGAGAGACAACAAAGTTGAGTCGAACACTTGCATCACTTTCTGTTCCCAGCACGCGGATGAAGAGGAAGCATCTGTTTTCTGCATCTAAATTGCAACAAGTATTCTGGACGTGGGAAATCTGCGCCACGTAATACATACACTACTTCCGAATAATTACAGTATTTCAAGGATCCTACAGGCGGTGCACGCTTTCCTCAATGCTTTGTATGGTAGCACAGTGAACTTTTGGGTGTGAAGGTTTTCCTCCATCAGTGGCAGGCTCTCTGAATCCTAGGCTCGAATTTGTAACAACAAACTTGCGCCCCACAACCAGCCAGCCGCCAAAACACCAAACCTTCAACCCAAAACGTAGATTCCAAAATCCTAGGCCTTGATCCCTAATTAAACCCAAGCCCCTAGACCCCATAACAGCTTCCATGTCTCTTCCTTCCTGAAACCCTGAACCTTAACCCTTTACAACCCGTTGAACCCCTATAGTTCAATGTATCCTGTATGCAAACCCATAACCCTTTAGATATGGCCCCTTTGCTACTCTCAGATTCCCGCTACGCGTTGATAGATCTTCTATGTAACTCCTAGATCTTCGGGCCAAGGTATGCAAAACTGCGCATGGCTGTCCAGCTGAATGGCTTCAGGCTCCCAGAGTCCACAAGCCAGCAGTGTAATGTAGGGACCGGAGGCATGGGTTATGTGTGGGATTTGGGCTTAGGGATAAGTAGTTGGGCTTAGGGCAGGGGCGGGCAAAAACACCGACAATATGGGCCTCGATCCCATGTACGGTATAGCCATGGGGCGAGTGCCTGAGAAGACCTCACAATGATACTGGTAGTTGATCGGGCTTCTACATTACGTTCTCTGTGCTTTAATGTGGGGTGGTGCCTCCATATAGGGAGGTCTCCACACCATTGCCCTTTAGCAGACGGTTATGGGATCGATCTCATATTGTGCCTGGCGGTTATGGTGGGCGTTTCTCGCGGCCCTTGGGAACCATAGGGGCATATAGTAGAGCATATAGAAATTACAATGGGATACAGGGATCCGTAGTGCGGATTCTGAAGGAGTTTGAGAAACCCCCATGTATAATCTCACAATGGGCCCCAAACAGTCTGCTATTTTGAAAGAGCAAAATGGTTTCCGTGTTAATTTCGTTGGGAGGACAGGGTTCAAGATGCGATTCGGGTGAAGGAGTTGGGATTTCTGTGGCGCAGTTCACGCTTCAGACGTCAGCACAATTATGAAAAGCAAGCGAGGATTATATCGAAGGGTCAGTGTTTTCCTACCTAAGCCCTAAACCCTAAAACCCTAAACCCTAAAAACGGGTGACATGGAGATTGCTAGAATTCGGGAGCCTTCTGCCCGCAAATTTCTGCAAGGAGGCCTGCACTTTGCCTGTATCACTGCTCAGCTTTTTAACCCAGCCCCTAAAACCCTGGGGTGTAGGGTTTAGGGTTTAGGGTTTGGGAGGTTAGGGTTTAGGGCTTAGGGTTTGGGGGTTTTAGGGGTTTAGGGTTTAGCGTTTAGGGGTCTCCCCCAAAACGTGAAACCTCTTGGACCAGAATCGCTAAACCTACTTTTCCGAAGGCACGCCTCTTTTTTCCTAGGCCTTCAACCATAAACACATTTGCACTAATAACCAAATGGCTCCTTGACTCCTAAAACCTTAGCCCCCCAAACCCTAAACCCTAAACTCTAAGCCCAACCAAAGCCTTGGCAGGTTTAACGTGGACGCAGTGGAGGGCGAATTTGGCTACGACAAGGGCGAGGCATTATTTGACAAGATCAGCCACCTGGATTAATCAAGAGGTTTAGCTTCTCAAGTTCCATGCTTCAACTGTAGAACAACTGACCTTCCGCCATGTTTCGTGGGTTTTGGTCTGATCAAGATGTTTAGTTTCTTGGGTTCTATATTTGGACGGAGGGACTTAAGAGGTAGCTTGCTAACGGGAAGGACTAAGGTTCTTCAATAACGTAACATGGGCTAATTATGCTAAGTCCCCTTGGCGCTCCAAGCAGAGATTGGAAGAATTCTAGAAGGGTTCTATGGCTACCTGTAACCCCAATTACCTACAGTTTTATGGGTTATACCTATTAATGAAGGGGTGATTACTACTAATCTGTAGGTAATCAGCGTTCTATGGCTAAGGGCTTTGTTTTTAGGATTTACATGTCCGGGTTCAGGAGGGAGGCTCGAGCATAGGGAGTTGGATCTCTTTCCCATGTCCTGAGGGTCTTAAGGGGGGGGGGTAGGGTTAAGGGGGTAGGTGCTGGGAAACCTTGGGGGGGATTGGGGAGTCTTGGAAAGGACTAGGGAGTATGTTGGGAAGCGCTAGCTTACCTAACTCCCTTGACCTACCAACCCTAGGTACCCCAGTAGAACCCTTTTTCCTTTTTTATTTGGGGGTCTTCTTATTCAAATTGAATATTCGGAAAAAGGGTTCCCTGATTTTTAAAGGGTTACTGGGGAACCTAGAACCCCCCCACTAACAACCTCGTAATTCAGGCTTCGAGCTCCTGGCTTGGGAGTGCGATTCAGAGCACAGATGTCGTCACGCCGAGAAATATGTCATAGCAGTACAAGACCTACAAGGGGTTTCCCAAAATTGTTGTGTCTTTTTGCGAGTCCCCATAATAAGGATTCTTGGATTTTGGGGTTCATATTGAAGCCCCCAAAGAAAAGGAAACTACCGCAACAAGTCATTGCTTACGAGGGAAGAGGTAAGGGTGTTAAGCTCGGCAGAGTCGATGGCAAGTGGGGTAGAAAACGAGCCGCTCACTGTGTAATGTAGGAGACCCAAAGGCTCCATATAGCTATATGATATATACTTGGGCTCTAAAGTAGTTACGTGGGATCCCTTTGGGCCCTAAGTATATACTATATAGCTACATGGAGCCTTTGGGAGAGCCTGAATAATTGCTAATCTCCGCCAATATTCGTGATGATCCTCATCTAGTAAACGTGTAATGTACCCCAAACTTGTCTGAGCCCTACACTCTTGGCCGCATGAGAAGTTCCAGTCGCCTTTGTCTTGGTGCCTGACTGGACCCCAAATTACTGGGTTCTTCTTGAACAACATTCAAAATGTTTATGTATACCTGGGCCCAATATAGATTAAACATGAACATTTTTACAGTACCTCAACAAAAGCCCAGTAAACCCTACATTGGTGTTTGGAAGCTTCCGATGGATCATGTCTACCATTCAAGTTGCCCACGGCTCTAATTGACAGATGCCCACATCATGCACATCAAGAGCTATTAGAATCTGATTTATCAGCGGAACATATACAGTGCTTGAAAAAGGGATCGTGTAGCTATACAGTATATATTTGGGACCCAAAGTAATTAGATGGGAAACTCTTTGGGCCCTAGATACTGTCATATACCTACACGAACGGTTTGGAGTAAGGAAGTGGGGAGGGAATTGGGGGAGGGAATAGCGAGGAATACTGCGGAACACTACTATAGGGAGCCACTCGTAAGTCAATGTGCAACATAGCGGCCTGAGTAGGCGTAAACACTATTCACCCCCGAAGTCCGTACAACTATGACCAAGCATGCTGCAATACTCTATTCTCATCCCCTCCCCAGTAAGGGCTGATTTCGATAGGCTCCTGCATGGAGCTACCTTGAAAATTGACCACCGGCTGCGAGGTTTCCTTACCCAGAGGCTCCATGTAGCTATATAGTATATACTCAGGGCCGAAATGAGTTCCCATGTAGTTACTTTAGGGCCCAAGTATATACCATATAGCTATATGGAGCCAGCCCTTGGGTTACAGGTGCTGGGAGTCCCTTCTGGAGGGACTGACGTCTCTGCATCAGAGGACGAGGCGCCTCTTCAGGAGCAGGCGGCTACAAAGGCCTAAGGACTTTTGGAGGCGTAGCTTATGGGGATTGATATGGGGACATCCTAGGGATATAGGGGTTATGTAATGACTCTATAAGGGTTATATATGGTAATGGGATTAACCGTCCCTATTAGGGGTCCCTCCTAAAGTCCCTACAAAAGGCCAATCCTGTGGACCAGGCCTTGCAGAGCACAAACCTGTCTTTCCGGGCCCTGGGGAAGCTCCAGAAGTAAGCAGCAGCCTAAACCCTCACCCTAAACCCCGAACCCCCCATCTAAACCGCGAACCCTAAACCCTAATTAGTAGCTTCCATGTTGTTTTCAATTATCCCTATGTAACCCCTGTCCGGTACCCTACATAGGGACATAGGGTATCCCTGCATGCACTTGAAACCCTCAAGTCTACATCTGGTTATAGTCCCCCTAAGTAGATAAAATATGGGGTAGATGAGGCTTTTATTATAATATACCCAAAGCCATACTCTATCTACTTCAGGGGGACTAGATCAAGAGAAGCATGCTGGATTTTTTGGGCCTATCAAGAGAAGAACGAAAGGATCTTTATAGCAGCCCCTGTATAACCTCCTATAAAAGAGGTAGATCGTTACATGTTCTGTTCTATTCCTCCATTCCCTGCTTACCGGAGTATAAATCCCAGGTTCCACAACATTTTCCATGTCCGTTTCCATTTGATTCCTGACTATTGGGGTAACATCCCCTAAGCCCTAAACCCTGAACGTGCAAAATACAACCTAAAACTACGTAACTCAAACCGTAATCCGTAAACCCTAATCCCTATAATCCCTGAACCCTCAACCCTCCGGTTTAGCGGGACTACTAGTCAGTTGAAGGGCAAAGCCGCCAATTAGCTGTTGGCTCAGGGAACTAAGCCAGAAACATCCAAACAGGGTTTAAGGTTTTGGGTGTAGGTGCCCTCAATTACCTACAGCTTTGTAGAGATTGCTCCCTGCTAGTAGGTATAACCCATAAAACTGAAGGTGGCTACAGGTAAATCTTAGGTGCCAAACCCGCGTGATGACTTCGGATTCCCAGTTTCAATCCCCTCCCATTTAATGAACTCTCAGTAGCGTGTGATGAACAGGCTAAGGGGAATGTTTGTGAATAGAGGGCTTCTGGGTTTTTGGGCAAGTTGTTGGAGTCCGTTCCCGAAAGCCCCAAACCCTAGACCCTAAAAGCTAAACCCTTGACCCTAGATGCGTAACATAGATCCTAAAGCCTAGACCCGAAACCCTAAGCCCTAAAGTCGATTCTTAGAGAAGGCACTACAAAGCTCCCAGGTCGTTTGAACCACTCCTGCCGGCCAAATGTGGCATCTCGGCAGCAGTTACCCCAAGGGTTTCAATTTTACACCCCTATGGGGTTGTACCCCTAAGCTTTGGGGATCCTTGTAAGGAACCCTGGGCAAATACATTGGCCCCTATAAAGCCTACATTCAGGCCATAGTGCGTAAACCTTTTAGGGGTACTGCCTTAGGGCTAGAACCCTGGAACCCTTCATTGCCCTCAGCAACTGCGCGCGGTTCTGTTTTGGAGGACTGTAGAAGCTGAAGTACTCAGACCTTCTAAAGTACGTAGAATAATGGCGATTTCGACAATTACCGAAGTTTTTGGACCGTTTTGTTATGTACCTAGTTCGGGGTTAAGGTAGTTATCCATATTTTGCCACCTATCCCCCATGAAGCTGCAGTATAGTATACATGCCCTCAAAACCTATTCAATTTCGTTACGGGGTTTAAGGCCTAAGATTTAGGGGTTTGGGTTGGGTACTACCCCCCCTCAGTAACAGTTGGATAATAGTTGTAATATGGTTATATATAGCCCTTAATAGGACCCCTCATATAGACTGTTACTAAAAACATTATGACCCCTATAATCCCCTATATAATCTCAGTTTCCATTTTCTTTTCCATTTGATTCTCCATTATTAAGGGGGATACTAGGACTGTTACTGGGTGGGGGCAGTACCCAACCTAAACCCTAAACCCTAATAATTTTTGAAGTTTGGG
>CAJNIZ010000723.1:0-31133 GCA_905231905.1 Symbiodinium pilosum | reverse complement strand
ACAGAAAACGTAGATGCTCCCAAACCCTATACTGGCGAGACATCCCGAACTCGAAGACCCTAAGCTAAATCCGGAAGCTACAGCCCTGAAACTCTCCCTAAACTCTAAACCCCCAAGCTGAAAGATCTTGGTGGCTCTAAGCCCTGAACTTCAAAGTGTGTCGGAACCATGTCCAGGATGACACCAGGATGATGCTGGTTGCCGCGAAGGCTGCCGTTCAGGGCTTTTCAGTGGTTGTAAGTATTCTAAAATCCCACACAATTGCCAACATTTTGTTTCTAGATTCCTCGTAGAACTATGGTATATAGGGTACTCTGCAAAGACTTCAGACTGCTATCAGTAATTGCTTAGGCCCCGGCCGTGTTTGAAATGACCTGCTTCCTCACCCTCAGCCCTAAGACTGAAATCTTGTGGCACCGCAGCATCCGCTGCGTGTGGTGTGGTCCCTCAGGGTTTAATGTTTAACATTCAAGGCTCAGGGTTTAACGTTTGCCGCTGTTTGGAGAACTTCGTAGATGCGTAGTTTTTATGCCAGGGTTCTCGGGATCTCTAACATGATTGAAGCTATCAACTTTATAAATGTATCATGTGTTAAGGTTTAGGGTTTAGGGCTATCCCAAAAAGCCCTTCTTTCAATTCAATTTCCATGTCCTTCTCCACTTAACGTTAAGATACCTTAAGCCTAAACCTTACACCCTAAACCTTAAACCCTACACCCTAAACCCTTAAACCGCGTGACTATTGGCCCCCCTGTGTAATTCCATCAGTACACGGTGCCAGGTCCTGGCCAATCTCCACCTGGATCAACCTGATGTAGGTGCCAAGCCCAGACGTGGGTCCGGGTTTAGGGTGTTGGGTTTGTGTTTGGGGATGAGGGTTTGAGGTTTGGGGATTGGGGTTTGGGGTTGAGGGTTGGGGAATTAAGGTTTAGGGTTCAGGGTGTTGGGTTTGGGTTTGGGGTTGAGGCGGTGTTCGTTCCAGGGCCCTCTATGAGGAAGCTTAGGTGCGGACCCCAGATACCGACGCCCAGATTAAGTCCTCGAATGTATAACCCTGAACTCTAAACCCAAAATCCTACATCTATGTCTATGCTTGCCCTTCGGCAGCTGGAAAACCAAAAGCTTCTGGCACCTGAGCCCTGCACCATGTCACGGGAAACCTTGTTTGTATGTGTTTGTTTCTCAAAGTATTGGGTTAAGGGTTCACGAAGTGTTTGGGGTGTAGGTAAGGCTTAGGCTCTAGGGCTTAGGGCCCAGAAAACTAGTAGTCCCCCTTTAAGTAGATAGAATATGGCATTGGGTATCTTATAGAAAGATCCCGATGTACCCCCATATTCTATCTACTTAAGGGGACTGTAACCTCAATATATACACTATTATATTATAGTAGTTTGCATTTTCTTTTTCATTATCCTTGTATGGCCCCAATAATATGACCCAGGTTCTATCTATTTATGGCGGACTAGAGTCTGCAAAGCTGGAGGGCTCAGCTCAAAGTCCTCAATGCGCAAACCCTGCAGTGGATCCTAGAAATCTTGCAGGACCCTAAGTACATTATACCTTGGGGATTATGGCGCTAGAGCATATTCAGGTCAGGCCAGGTTTTTTTTTTGATATCTGCAGTATCAGGCTTGCAGTAGAAGATCAGTACACGTAGGTAGTTGCAAGGCGGCTACGGATAGTCTCCAATAGGGCTTCTATGCCACTCCTATGCATGTGCCAGTTACGGAAATCACCCGGCTGACGGCTTCAGCAACTTTAGCTTTTCGGGTTTTGGGGAGCATCGTTCAGATTAAATGGGTAGTTCCCAAAATTAGGGTTCCATTTTGCTACCCCTAACTATTAGTTGCCGTAATATACTCTATAATCAAAAGGGGCCCATGTCTTGGAGAACAACTCAAACGTGATCTTTTGAAAGGGGAAGACCCGGTTTGGGGTTTGGGGAAGAAGCCCAGACATACGAGTGCTCATGGAGGGACTCGCAGTTTCCAGAAACTCGACAAGATTGCCTTCAATGCCATGCACTGAAACTCTAAACCCTGAACTTAAAAACCTTTAGCCCCAAACCTGACACACTGAACACCAATCCCCAAACCATTGACCCCAAGCTCAAAAGGTTAAGCCCTGAGACCCCGAAGCCCTCAACCCCAAGCTCTAAACCCTACACACTAATCACTGAACACCGAAGGCTGAACCCCAAACTGTAATCCTCCCCTAAACCTGCGACCCTAAATACCAAGCCCTCCAAAACTAAACCCTACATAAATCGTAACCCCGTCACCGTGCTCAGGTGATTTCGGGCCGGAGGAGCAGCAGGCGCTGCAGGCTAGCCTACAGCGCGCAATTGAAGTGCAGGAGAGCTTGCAACCGTCAAAAAAGGGGTCATAAATACGGATTTACTGGTGTACGGATCATGTAGGGGTACAGAGTTTAGGGTAGAAGGATCGTATCAGGGTGTGGGGTCTAGAGTTGTCGGTGTCATGTAAGGTACATCTTAAGACAAGGGTTCGGATGCCCTGGCCCGAACTAACCTGCAACCCAGTGGCCCGACAAAGATTACTGGGGTCCATATGGTAATTTCTGTATATAGAGGAACCCAACATACACTCCAAAGTGCTTTGATACTTATGGGAAACCTTCAAAATGGCATAGGTACTAGGACAACTAGATTAGCTATTAGGGCTTGTCACCGTCTGATAAGTTGTTATTATTTGTTTGGGGCCAGGCTCAATGTTTCTAACGTTGTTGATCACCCTGATGCATGTCGTCGTCTATTTTCTTATGCCTCCGCGCTTAGGCTTGTGAACCCCAGGGCTTACACAGGGGTTTAAGTCTGGGAGCAAGGGGAACCGACGTTTTCTTGCAATGGCTGCCGTGGCCCAAGATGGCATCCACATGTTTTTCTTTGCTGGTGCTACTGGCGGAGTAAGGAGTTGATGTAGGTACTAGACTGGCGAATATATGTGGACGGCATATGGATAGTCATTATACCCTCCATCCCGCCACTCCTCCTTAAGCCCCAGCAAGTTGTTGGGACACATGCTAAGAGCCGAACCTCTGTTCAAAAGCTCATACCATAGCCGCTGTTCTCCTTCCGTATAAAGATTTTTCTAAGAATCTATGAGTAAGATCTTTTGATTCAAGCACCAATAAAGCCGTGAGTCACTTGGATTAGGGTGCTCTACTTTCCAGTGACCTGTGGCCCCTCTGAACCCAACAGCGCCTGACTTTATACCCTCAGCCCCAAACGAGAAGGGCCGTCCTTCAAAAAGAAGAGTCATGCCATTGGTACTTTTGGGAAATCTTGCGCCGGCCTAGATACTTGGGATCAAGAGTTTTGCTCCGTGCGTCGTGCAAAACCCAACACTTTCGAGACTGTACGTTAGCAATCCAACGCGCGAGGCACAATTTCCACAGCGTCCACGGGCTGCCGAAAGCACTGCAGACATCAACACAGCGTAAATTGTCGAGACATGTTGTAATCGAAGCAGTCTGTAGATGCCTACTTAGCATCCTAAAATGCCTCAGCGGAACTAGGGGAAATGGAGTCGTGGGCACCAACCATTAAGCCCTTCCGAGCATGAGCAGGTGGCTCATGAAGCTTCCTAGCCATGCATTTTGATCAACCCTCAACCTTAAACCCTAAGCGCTGGCTGAGCCCTATACCATCACCCCTGATTTCAAACGGTCTGGGGCGTACAGGAGCAGGCTCCCCTTTGTATCCTGGGGATATTATACTAAATCCTCATTTTCGGGACAATAAATAGGAAGGACGTGTAGTTTGCGAACGCCCCTGGTGCATCATGCCCCAAGACAACCAATAAGATAACCGTTTCCATCTTCTGCTCCAATTTCTCTCATCTCATGAGACCCCAAACCCTAAACCCGTAAACCCCAAACCCTACATCCTTAACTCTAACAGTGGCCACCCGAAGGAGGTGTCTTCGGCTGAAGAAGACGGCGAGAGGAAGGCACCTCCGTGAGCTGAGCATTCCTTTGCTGTGGCTGACTGTCCTTGCTGGGCACATAGATGCGGGATATATTGTCCCTTTTTTAACACGGTAAGTTCCCTGTTGGAAGAGAGCAGGGACGTGACCGAAACCCTGAACCCTAGAATCCTGAACCGTAAACTCCAAACCCTCAGCCGAAGACCCAAAGCCTCGAAGCCTAAACGCTACATCCTAAACCCAAACTTCAGCCTCTGCCGCAATGGAGGCTCTCCTGCAGCTTTTGCACCAGCTTTCCTCGTCGGCAACCTAGATTACACTGGACGTTGGCTAGCGAGGAATGAAGGAATGGATCTTTATAGTAGTCCCTATATAACCCATTATACTAGTTTCCATTTTCTTTTCCATTCCTTATTTCCCAGCTAACCCACGGCCAGTCAAGAGGGGATTTTGGCAAAACCCCAGCCGCCAAGATCAAGACCCTGCTGTTGCGACCAACAATCCTGCAGGACCTTAATATACTGTAGTACCATAATTCCTAAGGTATAAGGTACTTAGGGTCCTGGAGGATTTTTTTTCAGAATCCACCCTATGACTATCATAAGGTGATAACACGGTCCTAATTGAGGGCCTGATTTACACAAATCCTCCCCTAATCCTAAACCTTACACCCTGAATCCTACACCCAGATCCTCTTATTTGCTGAGTTCGTTTGCATTCGCTGTTGATAGATTTCAGGCTTCAGGGTCAAGGGTATTGCGTTTAGGGTTTGTGTCTTTGGTCTACCTCCCCTGACCAGATATGAGCTTCCCTTGGAGATATGTTCCTGAGTTTCCAGTTTCTTGTGCTCGCGCAGCCTTGCCGCTGTAATTAGCATCTCTTTATGGTAGACATGCAGTTTGCTTTCATCGTGCTAAAGCTCAATGTCAGGAATGCATATGTCGGAGATCTTACCCAGTTTTCGTGAACACTCTCTCCTGTAAAAAATCATACAGAGAGTAGTCAGGGAACCGGGGTAGGATCTCTGGCATTTTCTTCTTCAAGGCCGGGTCTTTTTTATTTGAGCTACAGTCTAAACACTTTCAAGGGGGGTTTATAGGGATTCTATAGGAGAGTATTATAGGGGTTATTCAGGGGATATTAGGAGTGCAGTTGGGACTATAGCTGATTTGGCTGGCAAGGGTAGCTTGCTCCACAAGACCCCAAAAGCATGCAACCTATCGAGCCCTAGTGCACCTTGAGCCCTAGGTTCTGAATCCGAAGTCCTAAACCCTAAAATACCCTAAACCCCCGAGGGGCCAGACGCCCCTTCCCCCTCCCCCAAAGAATGAAGCCACCAACCCCAAAATCAGGACCCTATGCTGGTCATATGATAGTTCTAGGGTCCTTTTTGGGGTGGTCTTGGGGCTACCAAATTCCTCCTCTTACGCACGCTCCCCGCCCCAACAACATGTATGTACATGTATGCACATTCTCCCAGTATATATATATAATAGACAGTACTATGATTTAAAGGTGGGAATATGTGTTGGTAGTAGTGGTGGGAAGGTTCATTCGAGGATGGGGATTATTTGGCCTTGTGTGGCCTTACGGATTCCTCGGGGTCATCAATGATCCATCTAGGGTCTAGGGTTTAGAGTTTAGGGTGTACTCCCTCAAACTAACCTGGAACCACATCTGGCCCTGAGTGGGGTTCAGAGTAGAGGAAGCTTCCGCGTCGATGGTACAGGGTCATTATGGCATTTTGGGCCCCGCGCCGACAGCTCAGACTTGCAACCTTGAATTTTAGGGTTCACCTGATGGGTCGTAAATGAGCCTCTATACATAGTTCTCCTCTAGCCCCTCTACAATCCCCTTAGTTTTGGGTTTTATTTGCCAGGGCCCCAAAGTCTATGTCAACATCCCATGTGCCTCAGGTCTTTGCCCAGCCTGGCGTGAGATGTCATGTGTTTCTCAAAGAGGCGGGTGCTTGTGTGCGCTTTACGCTGTAGAGTTTTTGTAATGTACAAGCCCAAACAAGTACCAATGAGTTTTTCAATGTTTGAAAGATACCTGCCAGATCCGTATCAGATGGAAGAATGGATTCCTTTAGAAGCTCTTGTAGAAGGACAGTATAATTTCCAACTTCTTTTCCATTCCTCTATCACCTACCAACTCAGCCCCAAAACCCTAAACCAGCTTCCACTTTTTGCACCGCGGCAATAATCCATTCCCCTAAAAATGAATTCCCACCACTCCCTTAGATCAATCTTTCCCCATGACAGACCTGAGGAACTAAGGACATATTGAATATCTAAGGGTGCTCCATATCAAGCCTAGAGTAGTTCCTAGTTTCTTTCCCGTCCTCTATGTACACCTATAGGTCCAAATTAACAACCAGCAAGCCCTAAAAACCCTCAATCCTAAATCCTAGGCTCTAAGCCCTACTAGCAATATGTTTTAGGAGGACCCCCCCACCCTGTAATGGTGCTATAAGAAAAATTTAGTAGGACCCTAACATAATCCTTATTATCCCTTATAGTCACTATTACTGGGTGGTGGGTCCACCTAAAATATATTTGACAGTGACTAACAACCAACAAATGCAGCTGTTAGGCGGAGTCCAGCCTGGATGTGCGCAGAAGGGCACGTCTGAGCTGGCTGTACAAACACGGAATATGGGGATCTCTCTAAACCCTAAACCCTGAAGGTGCCCCTAGGTCCCATGTAGTAGTTCTAGGGATAGATAGGCGCAGGGTTCAGGGATTTCAAGTTTTTCAGAGCAGTCGCCATAGAATGTCTCATACGGACCCCGCATAAGCCAATTGTTATCCCACATATCTCTTGGGTCCCCAAGAAGGCGCCCCCGACTTTTGAGAGATCCACCGAGAAATCGTTTTGTCCTTTTAAAGTCCCCATTACTGCCATGCTTGGAGAGTTGATAGGTGTAGAGCAACACAGAGGAGCCACTGACCGACGAACAAATTCTTAAGCCCTAAACCACACACCTTAAGCCTTAAGAGTGACAGAACAGATACACAAAATCATTGTGTCTATCCAATCAGGCCGCAGTGCAGGCAGACCAACACAGCAGATCATGCAAGGTTCCTTGTTATGGTTTATGGTTCTGGGTCAAGGGTTTAGGTCGCTCCTTTATTTGTATGCCGTTTATGTACTGAGGCTTGAGTAGGAAAATGGGGGCACAACCTGCCTGTGCAGTCAATCAGTTTGCCGGCGCAATTCGGCTCCGGACAGCTGTCAAGCAGCTGATGTATGCATGCTGTGCTCAGGCTAACAATTACCTTCTGGTTCCTCTATAGAAACCTGCATTTTTTTAAACAATTAAATTTGTGCGTACTATAGTCTTAATAACAACCAACAATTGAAATTTTTAGTGGGGTTCTGAGGCGGGTTTTATCCTTAGGATGCTAGGTTGATGCATTTGCGTAATGATGGCCAGGTAGTTTGAAGCTTTAGAAGTTGAGCTTAATTTGACGAATACCCAGCGACTCAGCTACTACAAGAGCAGCACATTATAGTGTTCATTAGCACTCGCCTTGAAACCTGTTCCCCAAACCTGTACCCTCCCGCAAACTAACATGAAACCTGAAAAAAGGTCCCTTCTAGACACATGTCCCTTTAAAAGGGCGCTGTATGGGCTTCCATGCTAAGTTGGGGCAGGATAGGCCCTAGACTCCAAGCCTCAAACTGATCTGAAGGCCGGGTGCCTGAACAAAAAGCCTTGCTCATTTCCCAGGGTTTAGGATTTGGTAATACTGGGGTAAAATTAGAATATATTAAGGTTATATTGGGGTTATATTGGGATAATGGAAAATAACATGGAAACTACTATTTGGTGCTTGAACAAGAAGCCTTGCTCATTTCCCAACCATCTTCGCCGCTTTGTCGGCTTGAGCTTTCCATGAAACGTTTCACCACCTCCGCATGTAAAAAGCAGCGTGGTCCGAGTGTGAGATTCTAAGCATTTAGTCTCACCAAAACTTACTGGGGGTTAGTAAGGAATAAGGGACTACATGATATAGGGGTTATATAGAGATAATACCCCCTTATTCCCTACTAACCGCCAGTAAGAAAATCAGGATTACACATTTTAGGAGGGCTCTTACCTAGGTTGATTTTAGGTACCATCATAACTGGGATATAACTGACCTGAAGCTCCAAGTAATGGCCGGGTAAGCATACCTTGCATCTTAAAGGTTTGTCAGAAGCCTATCACAGAAGAGACGCGGTGGTAGGCTGAGAGAACCCGCTACTGGGATCAAGCAACGTGCTACTGTGCTTTTGCTTCTTTGATTGGGTTCGGACATGATTTGAGAAGGGTTTTTATCTGCATCAAGCAGCCCTTATTACCCCCAAAAACTTACAAATGACCCGAAAGCCCAGATTCCAAGCGCATGGGCAGAAACTACGACCCTACAACCCCAAGCTCCAGACAGGGGTCAGGCTTCTAGAGAAACATCTCCCAAAGAACCACATGCCAAATACAACCCAATCGATTTTTTCTGTAGCGCTGCTCTTTACTTGGTGCTGAATTGGATCCCAATAGTGGGCCTTATCTAGTCCCTTATAAAGATCCTTGTAACCCATCCCCATTCCCTACCAAGCACTGGGAGGTTTGCGCACATGGGAGCTTCCCACTCTGTCCTAAGCCGAAACCCAAAGGTTTGAACCTGGTTACAATATGGTGGGTTGTCAATATTATGGTCTGATTTTGGGTACCCTAACTACAAGGGTGCCGTATAGTAAGGTGGATCCAAATAGGAACCATATTTTTGACCCCACCCCATATTCCCATATAATAGATTTCAGCTGTCGTTGTACCTTTTGTTTTGATCTTTTCAAGCTTCTGGTTCTTTGCATTGTGCGGAAGGCATGAATAGTAAGTGAACTTGCGGGGGTCCACGGGTCCTAGCTTGCCAACCCCAAAAGCGCAGTCACCCCTAAACCCTTTGCCAAGCGTCTAGTGACAAAATAGTCGTGGTGGTGGCAGTGATAGTCCAGGTGGTAGTCCTCCTGGTCATCCTTGTTATGGCGGCGGCGGCGGTGGTGGTGGTGGCCGTGGTCGTGATCGTAGTAATCGGAGTACTTTAAGGCACCCTGGAGTTATGTACCATACCATTTCCCCTTAACGATAGAATAGAACCCTATCGTATTGTAGCCTTCTGTAGGTAGGATACCTGAACGCGCAGTACACCTCAGGGTCCACAATGGAGGAGTAGTGGTGGAAAGCGCCTTGAGCCAGGTCAGGACAAGAGCGCGCTGAGTGTGGCTTGCCGCCTCACCCCCAGCAGCGCAAGTGAACGCTTATATGTATGACTTAGTGTTCAGGGTTTAGGGATTAGGGTTTAGGGGTCAGCGTCGCCGTGAATCCCTGCATGCGCATAAACTGTGTAATGAACGTAGACGCTAGCTTTCATCATTTTTTGATGCCCCGCAGAATGCACTTGATTTCCTGAGCCCTGGTTTGTCAGAGTTTTTTTTCTATTATTTTTCTAGAAAATCATTTTTTTGCTAGTTTTTTCTATTAGGTTTTTTTCGAGGAAAAGCCAGGTTGCCAGATGTGCTGAGCATATGAGGTCCAAGGTGCAGGGCCCGGGACTTGTTTGGTTTGGGTTGCTGTTGAGGAACTTAGACTAAGTTGCCATGACATGGGTATATAGTAAGTAATAGGGTTTGCTTGTTATAGTAACTGTTTTATGTCATTTTATGTTCCTTAACAGCAACCCACTTGTTGTTTGAGTTGAGGGCTGAAGCTTCAGCGCTTTAGTTGTGAATGCCACAAGGCTGAAGTTCCAAACCAAACCGTTGCGTGAGCTCCGAACCTCAAAGAACCTAAACTTCAAACCGCCGACGCTGAGCCCCGAAGTAATGAAACAGAAGGCAAAGCTCCAACCTCCTAACCCCGGTGTTGCAGGACGATATGCTTTGGAAGCCTGTGCGCGCTTTCTGGACATCCACGGTCCACGGCCCAGCCTGGGTTTTATATTGAGTTTCACGTGGTGGTGCTATTGGTAGTAGAATAGCAGTAGTACGAATAAGAATATCCTAAAGCCAAGTAGCAGTAGCAGTCGCAACAGCAGTAACAGTAGACAAAGCACCAGCAGAAGAGTAGTAGAGCAGGAGCAGCAGTAGTCATGATTGTGGTGATGTAGTCACGTAGCAGTGGCGGCGTCGGCGGCATGGCGGTGATGGTAGGTGGCTGTATGTTTACAGGACTGGACCCTAAGCCCTAAACGCCCCATAAGGGGGACTGTAGGGTTTGGGGGAGTATACTTGCAGACTCTTCCAAAAAAAAGAGAACATGCTCCAAGCGGCTTCAAGGTGCCAGCCGCGGAGTTCGAACTGTGCTTGGCCGTCGCTCGGGCCGCGTGGCGGACGCTTGCTCGGGAACCTGGCCATGCGAACGCAAGACGGGAGATTAGGGGTTTAGGGTTCAGGGCTTAGGGGTTGTTGAGGGGTTCCGGGTTTGGGCTTGGGGCGTCCTGTCACGCAATGGCTGGAGATAAAGGGGGGCGGCTTCTTGCGAAGGCACATCACCGCTCAGAACCCACCAGCCAGAATCGATGTGTTGGTCTATATCCTCCCACCCCCTGCTTGCGTAGGCATCCACTCCTACAGTATCCATTCATGGTCTCCTCTAAGCGTGTCCAAAGCCTGCAGGGGCCTTGAAAGGGCTTGAGGGGCCTTCTGGAGCTTGGGTTACGGGTTGAGGGTGTGGGGTTTAGGGACTGGGCTTGGGGGGTTTGTAGGGTTTTGGGCTCAAGGTTTGGGGTGACGGGCAACAACATCCTTAGCCTGGAAACGCCCAAAGTCTCTAGACTCTAAACCCAAGTGGGCAAAAATTAGGAGCCCCCCCTTGTATTCCCCGAAGTTGAGAATCCTTACCTCAGGAATCCCAAAGCCAGGCACTCCTCATTTGTGGAAACCTCCCAACACAGTATAGACCCCATCCTGGAACTCTGAGTCTCAAACTGCCTGGAACTTAAACCCGAAGCTTTAATCACCAGGCCCTTGGGTCAATCACCCACACAGTAATGGCTATCGCCAGGGATTATCGTAGGTATATCCAGGCCCTATTAGCTCCATATTCTGGGCCTATGATTGTGGGGGGATTGACCTAACCAAGCCCTAAGCCTCAAATCTTAAACGGCTAAGACATAAGTCCTAAAGCCCAAGGCCTAAAAACCCCGAACTAAACTGCATCTAAATCCTGAACTCCACACCCAAGAAGGCCTCAGCATCTTCAAGGGCGACGCGGACAACAAGGCAAACAGTTGAGAGGTCTAGGCTTCAGGGTTTAGGGCTGGGTTTGTGAGGTTCATGGCTTAGGGTTTTTTGTTTGGGGTTTAGAGTGTCGGGTTTGAGGTTTACGGTTTAGCCTTCTGCAGGGTGAGGGCTACGGGAATTTGCCAACTACCAACAAGTATGCAGAGGAGGGTCAGGAGTTTCTCATGGATGGCATGCAGTGTTAAGCTTTCCAAAAATCCTGCATATTCTGGGGCCATTATATTATATTGCAGGCATGGAGCCCTAGTGCATACGTCCTTTTTAGGCTTGTAATCCGAGTGCTTCAGCCGCAGCAAGAGGAGACGGATGCCTTCAAGATCTGAACGTGGCAATTTGGCGCTACTTGAGTCGGTATGGTCTCTGAGTCGTCAGCGTGCAAGTGACATGTCATGTTTTTCAACACTCTCAATTGAAGCTGGACTGCGCAGCCACAACCGCCGGTGCAAGACGCCTGCGATGATAGCTAGTTTGGCTACATCTAAGGCTTGGAAGTTGCCAAGGCCCTGAACCCTAGACGTCCAGCTGGGAACCCTACGCCTTACACCTAGTGACAGCAGCAGCAATATCTGTTACTTGTCCTCCTTCAACTCTCCCTCCTACTCCCACTCCCACTTCGACTCGCACTCTGTCACCCCCACTGCTACTTTCGAGCCGTCCACACCACTGCCACCGCCATTGCTTCTGCCACTGCCACTGCTACTGCTGCTGCTCTTGCTACTGCTGTGGCGGCAACATTTGAATCCCTTGCCAGGTCGCGTTAACTGCTCTACACTGCCTGCCCTTCACTCAGGATGGAGAGTTTCAGATTTGGGTTCTAGTGGCGTGCTTTGTTAAAGGCTTGTCCGGATGGAGTTGGGGGTGTACTTGTTAACAGTTTCAGAGTTGCGTAGGGTCCACATTCATGGTGGGCATGGTCGGCATCAATTGGCCTACTAATGGAGCTATAGTCTAAACATTTAGTTTCCCCCTCAATAACCCTTATATTAGTCCCCTATATAATCCCCCCTTATGGAGTTTAGACTATAGCTCAATTGTTGCATATGACTTTGTTTGCCTGGCGCCTGGGGTCCTACTTTTGCTGGTGCCCGAGTGTTTTGACCAGTGTTGTCTCGTCCAGTTTTTTCAGCTCTGCCCCTTGTAGCGTACCTCTACCGAAAGAGAGAATGCCCCTCAATCCTTAACTCTGTGCCCTCCTCCCTGAACCCTAAACCTTCAGATCTCAACCCTGAACCCTAACTCCTGAACCCTTCCCCCTAAACCTTCAACCCCTGCCTCTAACCCCAACCCTTTCAACCCTGAATCCGCCGTTCTGACCCCAAACCCTTTACCCGCATGATTCCTCCTAGGCTCAATGCCCTGGAAGTTCCGGATGTACCGCTTCCCTCGGACAGTCTGGGCTCGCGGCTCAGGCGGCAGGTGTCGGGCAGGGTTTAGTAAGGTTTAAGGCTGGGTATAGGGCTTGCGGTTTAGGAGCTTGGGGCAAGGTTGGGGGTTTAGGGTTAGGGTAAGGTTTAGGTTGCACGGGGTTGAGGGATTAGAATACCCTTTGAAGGCATGAAAGCTCAAATGGGAGCCCCTGGACTGCTGTCCTTGTAACTTGGGGTTATAGTCCCCCTTAAGTAGTTAGAATATGGCAGTGGGTATCTCATAATAAGATCCCCATATACCACATATTCTATCTACTTAAGGGAGACTATACATAGGCTTCCATGGGAGGCGTAGGAATGCACAGGGCTTCAAAAGGATTATTGGGGCCACGTAGGAATTTCTTTGGGTTGTGATCTTAGGATTGAGGGAGTTTTTGGGATTCAGCGTTTCAGAGTGTCGGATTTCCAAGTAGGAGCTCCAAAATGGTATGATATCCCCCTACTGAAAGGTTCAGGGGACTTTGTCAGCCGGTTATACATGGGCTTGTATTGAGGAACCCCAAACTTTAAATCCCAAACCCCAAAAATCCGAAACCCCAAACCCTCAACCCTAAATCCCCCAAACCCCAAAACCCTAAATTCCTAAACCCCCAACGCTCTAACTCCAAAACCCTAAACTTTTGCGCCCAAAATTCAGGTGAGGAGCTCCTTCGCGAGCTGGGCTCTTTGAGATCTTTAGGAGTTTAGGGGTTCTTCGGTTTAGGGTTTGGGATTTAGAGCTTTGGGTTTAGGGTTTAGGGTTTAGGGTTTGGGTTTGAGGGATTACAGGGTCTAGGTTGGGTACTGTCCCCCCCAGTAACAGTCTATATTAGGGGTCCTAGTACGGGCTATATATAACCTTAGTATGTTTCTTATCCAACTCTTAGTGAGGGGAGTACCCAAGGGTTTCGGGCTTCAGATTTAAGGTTTAAGGTCTGGGGGGACTAAAGTCCGGTGCAATTTTCTTTGGGTTTTGTAGTTTTTTGGTTATGATCCTTGTTAGGATCCCCACAGAGGTACTAAAATGGAGGGATGAAAGAAAGGTTTAGAGATCAGGATTTAGGGCTTGGATTTCCGGTCTAGGTTTTGGATTTCTGGCGTTCGGGTTTAGGATTGCCTTTCTTCTCCGAACGCCCTAAACCCTAAACCCTAGGGGATGGTTGGGAAAAGTCGAGGTCTTGGGGTCTAAGCTGTGGAAAGTAGGGGTTTCAGGTTGTGATTAGTGTGGTAGGCTTAACCCCAGACCGTTTTTGGCTGAGGGCCTATAGCGCGGTATCATTGAATGTTTTTTCTCCCAGATCCCGCTCTCCGCGTTATACTCCCCGGCAAGTAGATCGAACATGGCCCCTAAACCACCCTAAACCCTAAACCTTAACGCTCAAAACCTAAATGGGGTTCTATGGGACTTTTTTTTAAAAATGATTTTGGGGAATCCCTATGCTCTAAACTTGGGGTTGTCGGATTTAGGGGTCCCCTTTCTGGTGTCCGCGAAAGAAGGACTCTAGTATTTAGGGGTCTATATTGGGCTTCTCCATTTATGGAAAGTAGCAAATTAATTTGGGATGTCGGTCGGGGGGCCGATTTCTCTCATCGCTTGATGTTGCAATTTCGTGTGCAGGGTGGCTTGGGTCCGGGATTTTGGGTCGCGGGTTTAGCCGCCTCAGGTGTTAGATCAAGGGGTTTGACTTTCAGGAGTTTAGGGGTTGGGGTTTGTAGGTCTGACATGAAATGTTGGCATTTGGTTGCAGGGTTTCAGCGTCCAAGCACAGGAGGTTTAGGATTCTGGTTTCGGGTAGCTCCAAAAAATGAGGGCCTGTCTTCGGAGTCCCTATGAAGGAGCAATCGGTTATTCGGCGTATGTAAGAGACCCTAAACCCCCATTTTTGGCAAGTCCATATGGACTTCCCTGTGCGTCCTTGAAGGCAGAGGGAGCCCAACACTCCTTGCAAGGGACATTTTGCTATGTATGGGGATGGGAGAGTATGTGGGGGGGTTTGAAGAGAAAATGAAAGCTACCATATTCTTGAGTCATATTGGGGGTCCAGGAGCGCCACATATCTATGTGCAGCCGACAGTTTTGGTTGCCCATGATCATCGTCATAAATGGGGGGGGGGGGTTCTCAAAATTCCGGGGTCAGTCAGGATGTCAAGGATATGAAGTGATTACAAAGATTTCTTCTACCACCATTATTTTGACACATATCCACGTTTGAGCCGCTTGACATCCCGTAGATTCCCTCCTATTACACAGCCCCATGAAGGCGGTGGTAGAGGGGAACAGCCTAGCTATACTTGGGTCATATGGTAGATGGACACAATCCTTCATGACCCTGTATTGCTAAACTCCTGGAATTCGGGTACTGCAGCAGACATAGGATTACGAACCCTAAGCCATAAACCACCCCAAACCGTAAATCGTATAGGATTCTCGTACTAAACCCATAGCCCCTAAACCCTAAACCCTAAACCCTAAACCCTAAACCTTAGAGGCTAAAGCTTCGCCATTCGAAGCTCACAGCGGGCCAGAGCTCCATGCTTCACAAGGTTCTAGCTGCCGGGACCTCAGCTTAGGGGTTAGGGTTTAGGGTTTAGGGTTTAGTTTGGGGTTTAGGGTTTAGGGTTTAGTTTAGGGTTTAGGGTTTAGGGGCTGTGGGTTTAGGGTTTAGGGTTTAGGGTTAGCGCCCACGGATGTACAGTAAGGTTTAGGTTGGCTGGTTCCAGGGTCTGGGGTTTGAGGTCTAGGCTTCAGGTGTAATCTTTTAGGGGTCAGGGCTTTAGACTTCACATCTATAGTCCCCCTTCAGTAGATAGAATGTGGCTTTGGATAGTAAGATCCCCATATACCACATTCTATCTACTCAATGGGGACTGTTAGTGTTTGATGGGTTGTAGCGTCTGTGGGCATCTTTGCGTTCAGGTGTTTGGGGCTGAAGTTTTGCATTTCTTCTCACCTCAATCGGCAGGGTTTAGGGTTTGGGGTTTAGGGTTTAGGGCAATAGTCCAAAGTCATCAGGACAGGCCTTCAAATCCTCGTGCCTGCACCTTCATCTCAACCCAGCTTTTTTTGGTTTCTAGATACTAGGGTGATACTAGGGTTGTTGTTTTGGGGTTTATGGTTTCGGACTTAGATCCTAAAACCCGATACATCTTCTCTGCAATACCTACTAGCCCCAAACCTTGAACCCTCCAAACCCTAAAAACTCCCGTATTGGGGGTACTATCCCTACCTCTCCAGTGTAATCCCAATATACACAGATATATATATATATATGAAGACACCCTATTATAGTATGGTAGTTTCCATGTTGTTGCCTATCCTTACTATATCCCAACTCAGACTAGCAAGCCGCAGCCAAAGCCATGGGCAGGTCTTTGCGGATGCGAAAGCATCGAGGCTGACTCCTGTCTGCCTGGATTCTATGGTTGGGTTTGGCGTTAATGGATTGTTGGGGTTTAGGGTTTAGGGTTGGGTTGAGGGTTAAGGGATTGTGGCCCAGTTATGAATAGTTTCTAGGTCCCGTGAAGCTCCAATTCCCCTAAAGCAGTCCCACAGCAATGCGCAATGCAACTGTAGAAACATAGCCTTGTGGCTCTTGAGGTGTAGGGTTGAGAGAGAAGGATTTGGGGTTCTGAAGTTTAGGATCTAGGGTTGACAGCTGAAGTTTTAGGGTGGGGTTGTGGGGTATGGGGTTAGTAACACTGGTTTATGGCTTATGGAGGCTGCGTTGGGCTGCCTTTAGACATGAGAGAAGCCGAGGACTTGCTCCAACCAGTGGCACCCTAAACCCTGAACCCTAAAACCTGAACCTCGAACCCTACACTCTGAACCCAAGCTCTAAACTCTAGACCTTGTGAACAGAAACCTCAAGGTTATTGGTGGTTAGTAGAGAAGGAGGGATAGGTTGCAAGGCTTATTTATCGTAAGGGATCATGTAGAGACTGCTATAGGAATCTATTCCGCCCTTCCTAAACCCTAAATCCTAAACGAGCTAGAGTCTAAATCCTCAAAGGGGGTTTATGCAGGGCATTATTTGGAAGAGTATGATAGGTTTTACTGACGGGGATATTAGGAGTTTAGACTATAGCTCAAATAATATTGGAGTATCCTCTTGTCCATTCCATGGAGGGTCAGGATGACTTAGTAAGTAGATTCACACCGGGGATAAGTAAGGTTATCATGTGGCTCATGGGCTTTATTCGTCATTTAGCCCTACTTTTATCTGGGAAACCGCTACAAGGCTATTTACGGGGGGTTATACATCAAGTTATAGCCCACTTGCGAGTAATTGCTTCATCCCATGAACCTTCAAGTAGTAGCCACCGTAAGCCGAAGGCCATTGCCGTACATTGTAGTGCCAGGAGCCGTCCGACAGACCCTGTTCTTCCCGAAGATCCGGGAGGCAGGGCTGTGAAGGGTTTACTTTCGGGTTGAGGGTTTAGGTCAGGTCTTAGGGTTTAGGGTTTGGGGTGGCATGATGTGGACTCAAATAATATAAAATGGCAGAATCAACGGGGCCTATACAGCTACCCTCTCAACAGAATCTCCGTTTAATCCACAATGAGGACCTTCCAAATCTCCATCCCTACATATCCATGGGCCCCCAAAATTGCTCTTGTTTCCAGAATCCCAACTGTCAATGTGGTGTCTCAAAAGCACTGAGGGGCCCTCAAGGACTTAAGAATTCTGAAGGGATTCAAGGACCCATTCAGGATTCTGTGGTGGCCATCTTGGTAATCGCCGAGCCGCATTACAAAATGTCTCCTCGAATTCCGAATTCACCCCAAGCAAAGACGAAAACCTCAAACACAAAAAAGCCCAAACCAACACCCAGGATTTCGAAAGGCGCAGAATCTCAAGACATTAAATTTCCAAGTCCAGAGCTCGCAACAATTGAGGCATGTCAGACATTTTTCAGAATGCCCCAAGTTCATATATGCGTTACGATATAGGCAAGGTTCAAATGATCCACATCACATTCTTGAAGGATCCACAAGAAGGGTGCTAGAATTCCATGCAAGGCCTGTCACAGAAATGCGGCAAATACGTTCAGCGAGCCGCGACGGACCTGAAGCCTTAACCTCAAGCTCTCGACCTCAAACCTTTGTCAATTAGGCTCCTGGCCTTTGAAGTGGTTGCTTGGGCAGTATATTGGGATTTTGTAGGGATTGTGGAAAAGAAAATGGAAACTGCCATAGTGGAGCCATTTTCCTTTTCGTTGTTTGGTTCGTTTTAGGAGGACCTCCCCACCCTGTAATAGTGCTATAATACGAATACAAGAGGACCCTAATATAATCCCTATTATCCCCTATAGTCACTATTACTGGGTGGGGGGTCCACCTAAGGTTAGTTGGGTACCGGCAAGGCCCTGTGACAGCACTAGCCGCCGAGCTGCGCACGCGCTTGCTGGGGACTTTGGAGCGTGGGGGAGCCTGGCAGATGGGTGGGGTGTTGGGGGTTTCAGAGAGGGGTTTAGGAGTTTAGGGTTTAGGGGTTGGGGGGGGCTATAGTGGTTTAGGGTTTGTTTCCTTTGTTGTGCGAGGACGTGCCGCGATGAGCAGTTAGGGCTTGTGTAGATCCAAATGGTAGTTTTGATTGGTTATGTGATGGAGAGACGTTGCCGGCACACGCACACACATATCGGGAAACGGCAGCTGATATGCACTATTGCTTAGGTCAATCCCCCCTATAGTAATGGCTCCTTAATATGGAGTTAATAGGACCTTAATATACCTACAATAGTACCTTGTGGTACCCANNGGGTGGGGGATTGACCCAAACTATTGCCACGCCTACAGCTACAACGAACTGGGTGATTTCTCTGTCTTGGAGGTTAAAGTCTCAAGGTTCCAGGCTTACACCGCTGAAGCTGATGGGGGTGAGGGCCTCCCGTCTACAGCATCAGTCTCTTACTGGTGCTTAAAGGGCATGTGGTGTCGTGGATCCTCATAACTGTAATCCTTATATCAGGTCCATATATAGCACTCCTCGACCCCCTTAAGCACCTGCAAGGCTTGCGATCCTTCTTTTCAGTCGATTTTTTGAAAACCTCTTGTAGTCGACCATTCGGCTTTAGCTGCTGAGGTGATCTAGATTTCCTGAGCATGAGTGAGGTACTCATAGTTTGAATCCACAGCAGTGGCATCGCGCATGACCACGTTTAGAACGGACCATTTTGTTTACTGTGAGAGAAGAGCCTCGCCCCTTAGACACCAAATCGTTGGAAGGGGTGGAGGAGAAGGAGGACTTCAACAAGGCCTTACCTAGGTCTTAATTAGAAACAGCCCCTTTCCCTCTACCTTCTCCTGCCCACACCGCTAGGTTGGTCTTAGAGAAGCCCTCGAGCATCTTTAACCTCGAGAGATCCTCTGAACCTCCACGCTCCTTATGCATCTCAAGAATCCGAAGCCCTAACCTAATCCCTAAAGCCCAGAACCCGAATCCGTATGTATCTCACCAAGCATACCCCCACCACTATGATCATTCCTGGTGGTAGTAGTAGAAGAAGAAGAAGGAGAAATAGGAGTAGTGCTACTGCCATTGCTTTTTCCATTGCCAATACCTCCCATCTATGAGGCGAAGCCTCACTTCCAAAACCCACAATGGAGTTCCTTGGCCAGCCTAGGGCAGTTTGGGGCACCACTTGGGTGCTTCATGGGATTTGTGGCTTGGGGTCAGGGGTTTAGAGCAGTTTAGGGCCGATTTATGTAGTTTCATCTGGGGTTTGTGGCATCTCAGGCTCTACTTGAGATTAAGCATGTTGTGCGGTTAGGGTTTAGGGTTTAGGGTTCAGGGTTCAGGGTGTTGTAGGAATGAGGCTCTGGGACAGTTAAGGGCTCGGGCTCCTCAGTTGGGGTCCTGCTTATGTTCGGGCTATGTGGAAGCCGTCGAACATTCACACGGGCCCCTTAAGGCGTGGTTGGGGGTTGGGCAGGTTGTAGTGCACTTATGACCGTTGTAACCTTTCCAACAACTTTAGTCAACTCCTCCACATCTCGGCAACAGGACAACGGAAGATACGCTTCTTGCAATGCTCTGACAGGAGAAGACAGGAGTAGACGATAATTTTTGCAACCTTCATGCATTTTGATGATTTTCATGTTGACAGGCCGGGATTGCAGTTGTTTTGCTCCATGTTTCTATTGCTAGCATTGATATCCTCCTCCTCCTAAACGCTGCACTCTGAGCCTTGAGCACGCTAAGCCACGGAGCTTCGGCCCGCCCTCCACCCCAAACCCATAACCACGAAAAACCCCGAATAGTCCCCAAAACGGTAAGGCCAACACCTTGGGTACTGCCCCCTCTCAGTAACAGTTGGATATTACACGTCATAAAAGTATTTGTAGCCCGCTAAACCCTGGACCCTACAATGCAAACCCTAAACCTTGGACCCCAAAGTGTAAAAGCCTAAAGTCGAGGCTCATCGCGGGCCTTCTTGAGGCGTCAGCAACCTTGCGGGGGCCCCGGGTGAAAGCTTGGGTGCTTGCACAGAAAGCCCAATGTCCCATAATTACGTAGGGAGTATACTCCAAAATTATTCGATTGATATTCTTCAAGGGCTAAGAGAATTGGGGTTCATTCTAATCTCCTGTACTTCAGGGACATACCCCTTTATGGCAGGAAGATCCTGGACATGATTTATGTAAAGGACTATCCCTGAACCAGGTGGCAATGGGCTCTCTGGGTGTGGAGTTCAGGTTTTTGGGCTGAAGGGCCTGACCCTCGACCCTAAACCTCATGCCCTGAACTTCATACCCTACACCCTAAACCCTGAGATCAAGGGGCGGGAGCTTGCAGTTGAAAATCTTGGCTTTAAGTTCTCGTCCAAACCTCAAGTATACCCCTCATGTCTTCTAAAGATGTGCGTGGTAAGAATTCTGCCAAGGTATGAATACTTCTGGTGCACTCATTCCCCTTCCTAGTATCATCTGAGGTGCATCCCTTGCTTACACTTTGTGGCAAGCATCCCGTATATATAATCTTTATACCAGTACCTTGTAGGTCAATTGGGGTACTCAGCCTTCTCTCCTCCCCAAGGCTCAAGGTATCCAAATATTAGGGTTTCAGGTTCCCAAAAGCCATTCAGAGTATGGTATTTGGGTCCTTGGGCCCCTCTAGGTCTGGGTGTGCGCAGAACCTGAAGAGGCTTCGAGCGCACTCGAGCCGCTTCAGCGAGCAAGAGCTCGGCTCTCAGGAGTTTGGAGATTCTAGGAATGTCTCGCAAATCAGTGATGCTCTCTTATTACGTCCACCCAACCCTAGATGCTCAACCCTCAAGCCCGGAATCGGTAGCAATTGTATAGGGCTCAATAGAAATGCACAAAACTGCCCAAAACTTTACAAAGAGCTCAGGACATGAAAGCTACACAATTTCTATAGACCTTAAAACCTCCAGCCCAGAATAAGTGGAAAGTGTATGGTGCCCAAAAGCAATCCATAACACTGCTCAACACTTCATCCAAGACCCTATAAAATTTCTATAAGCCCTAGACCCTCCGCTGAAAAAATTGGAAGGGATGGAGGGAACGTTCAGAGTTGAGATGGAAGGTTGATGAGTTTGGTTCTAAGCTTTTCAGTGTCTTCGGTTCACGGTGTTGTATGTTAGTTAGTTGGTTTGTTTTGTAGTATGTTGACGTGCATCCTCTTTTTCATTGCGGTTGTAGCCTTGTAGACAAGTATGAAGGTTTGTTTCTTTGGAGTTGCATTTGTGGTTGACCAAAACATAGCAGTTAGGAAGCAGCCGCCAGCACGTAGAATGTGTACCAGAAGTGCCCCATTCAGTGCTAAAACCATGTTGTACCATGAATCCGCCTGACATTATTTTTTCACACTTGGGTCTCCAGGAAGTTGACCATTTGCACACCCCCTAAGTTCTCATCTGGTCAGAGACGGGTTATAAGTACCAGTTGAAACTGGATGGTGACTACCCTGAAGCTCCTACTATGCATCCATCCAACGCATCCCATTCTGGCCGTGGCTTGTGCTATGGAGGCTATAGTCCCCCTTAAGTAGATAGAATATGGGGTATATTGGGATCTTATTATAATATACTCAGAGCCATATTCTATCTACTTAAGGGGGGCTATATCCAGAGGATTCCCCAAGATTGCTGGTAAGTATCCTAAAGCATTGAGCTCTGAATTGTGGTCTGTGATCCCGAGTCCCAAACCCCGAACCCTAAGCCTTAAAACCCTGAACTTAAAACCCGTAAACCCGAAGCCCCAGACCCAAATCTTGATCCGAAGCAGCGAATCACCCAAGGCTTCAGAGACTGTACAATATTGCGACGACAATCGCCCTTATGGAGGTGGGGGTTGGGGGGCTTAGGACTTGGTATTGGGTTTAGGGTTTAGGGTTTAGGGTAGGGTTTAGATTTAGGGTTTAGGGTTTAGGGTTTAGGGTCTGGGGCCAGGATTCAGGGAAACCATTCCTAAACGCCGACACTAAATCATATAGTAGCCTCCATTTTCTTTCTCCATGTCCATCCGCAGCAGAGGGATTTTGGTTACCCCAACAAGGATAACAAGTAGACTCATCTGATAGTCATGGGATCCTTATTCGAAAGGTTGAGATGACCAAAATCTCCTCATTAAATGCGGCTGTGAGAATTCAAAGGGGAAACGCCTAGTTCGCACGCGCGGTTGGAAGAGCCAAGTAATCTTCTTGGTATGCCTCATCATGCACAGAACCCGGTTGCTATCACACCTGGGGTCAGTTTACGGCCTTTGCTCTACATACCCGCGCGAAAAAACGTCATTCCTCAACAGAGGTTCTCGTGTTCCTCCCGAGCCTAACTGAGAGCAGTCTACCCGTTCTTCCCATAGATCCAAGGCTACACTTGCGCAGGCTCCCGAAAACAGGTTGACGTGCTTCAAGATCTGCGTTTGAGCCATAGTCTAAATTCCTAGTACCCCCCTTAAGTAGATAGAATATGGGGTTTGGGTTTAGGGTTTAGAGGTTATAGTCCCCCTTAAGTAGATAGAATATGGGGTATATGGGAAAGCCAGGTTCTATCTACTTCTGGGGGACTATAACCTGTAGCCCCATTTCTTGCTGCTGGTGAATCGTGGAGAATTTTAAGGGACATGGGTTTTAAGTACTAGATGGAGAGATGTTATAGGGACTGCTGTATTTTCATCACTTTACCTACAGTTTCATCTGGCGGGCGTTTAGTGTCTAGGGCTTGACCAAATTTGACACCCGAAGCCCAAAACCCTTAACACTTAACCCTAAACTCCAACCCTAAACCCTAAATCTTTAGCCCAAAACTCAAACCTAAACCCTAAACCCTTAACTCAAAGCCTAAACCCTGTTTAGCTTTCCTAACCGGCTGTAGGGGTTTCCCTCAGGCCTGAATGTCCGAAAAGCCCCAAGGCTCCATGAGGTTTAACCATGACCCTAAGATTCCAGTACACGGCAACCCAGACCCCCTAAAGGATCTCAAAATCGATACCACCAATCATCCCGTGGTTTCCCCCATATTATTGGGTTCATCTTTTTTTGGGTTTTAGTTTTTGGGTCCTTTGGGGGATAGAGGGGTTTGGGATCCTTATAGCAGAACTCGTGACACAGGTTTTGGGCCTGATGGCTCAGGATGTCCTAGCAATGGGGTATATGGGGATCTGAATATACTATACCCACAGCCATATTCTATCTACTTAAGGGGGACTATAAGCCTTGAACCCTGACATCCTTGCAGAACGCTGTCAAAAGCTGCTCGAGGTACCAGGTGCTACCCGCCTTGGACCTCGGAAAGCCGCCCTGCGACTTTTCCAGGCCTCTCCGGTCAGTGGGTTATATGGGGTGGGGTTGAGGGGTTAGCATCTACCCCGAGTTGTAGACCTAGGCTCGAGACGCCCCAGAAGTCCTGCACTTTAGCTTGTGCTGTGGGGATTTTTAGGAGCTCTAAGATTTAGGGCATGCAAATGTATGCAAGGTCAGCGTTGAGGCTTGGCAGGTCAGGGGGATAGGGGTGATTTTTCACAGACGCGAAATAGTGGGGTCACAGCTAGAAGATGCTAGCAGAACTTCGAGTCCTAAAGGCAAGCCTGGGGTTTTATCAAGTCGTGAGGGTATTGTCAGGTATTTCGTTTCGGTTCATGTGATTTTGTGGGGAGAGGACGAGTGTTCATGGGGCTACTGAGCTTCATGGTTGGCAGAGTGGAGGGTTGAAGCAAGCGTTGAAAGAATTCAAATCAAGACTTGGACACGGCATGAAGCTTCGAAATTCTGGCGGTGCAAATTGTGGTTTGCGGGGTCTGCGATACTCATTTCCAAAACCCTCCTAAACTCTAAAACCTACGTTGTGGTATAATTCCTGACCTTCACAAGCCGGAACATGTTGTTCACCGCCAAAAAAGGAGATTCGGCATGATTTGTGGCATGGATAATTCCAGTCTCTTGAGATCTGTACCATCCTACCCAGACCCTCTCCAAAAAATGGGGATGATCAGAGGTAGTTCGCAGTTCAATTTTGTAGATTCTTTTAAGGGGTCTGGGTAGCCAAGAAATCGGCAAGACAAAGTTGATCTCCGAAACAGCCCTCATAATAGCCTACTCACGCAACCTCCCATAGCTTGGGTCATTCCCTCTTACAGCAACACTTGCCATGAGAAAGAATAGGAATTCTACTAGCCCCTTGATGAAGCCTTTTAAGGACCCTGGTGACCCAACCCATAACTGTTACCCTCATCCCTCAAACTGTTCAACCTGTAGCCTCTTTAGTTACCAGATGCTGAAAAGTGGTGGTTCAGGGGGGGTAGTAAACCTAGCAATCTCCAACATTCCCTAACCTTCCCTAGTAGTCCTCAAGGCCCTAAACCCCTAAACCCCTAAAATCCTAAACTGCTCCCTGGGGTTCCCGAGTACCTACCTGCCTTTGACCCACCCCCTTTAGAACGGGATAGTTCCGACTTAAAAGCCTCTCAACCTGACACCTTCCAGCCCTGCTCTGTAAAGCCTTCCATCCTAAACTCTTCAACCCTCAGCCAAGGGTAGGCTCACATAATATGTGTGTTTCTTATTTCCTTCAACCCCAATATAATCTTTCTTTTGCCGTGAGAAAGTCAATTTTATAGCGATTTCGAAGCTACCTCAGTTAACCCTCCATTCCCAAAACATAGCCTGCAGGATCACGCCTTCGTCTTCCGAAGGCTGTTTGCCGCGGAAGCAGTGAGAGAGGCACGAGACTACCTAGAGACCTAGACGTTCAAACCTTGTCCTGTTGTAAGGTGTTTTAGGGTTTAGCCTAACTTTGTGGTAGTAAGTGTCATGTACACAATCAGGCGGCCCAAGAAGGGGTAGGAAAGAAGGGAGTCTAGCTAGGCGGAAGATCGGGCGGAGTTTGGATGTAACACCTACTCGCCAAGCCTTCCCACCCCCTCAGTATTTAAAGCCTTCGTGAGCCGCTTAGTAGTTGGTCGCCCCCAAGCAAGTCACATCCCTGAACCCTAAAAGTGGGTGTGTAGTGGCTTTGGGTCCATCGTTTTTTTGGATCTTGCGGAAGTCGCAAGGGTGTGCAAGCTTGCTGGATATTCTTAACGCTGACATCCAAAGAGTGGTGCTTCCTAAAATCGCGTTCCTCTGGTATAGCTCCGTGGTCCTAATTACGGGAGCCCAAAAGTAAAGACATACTACTTCTGAGAATTCGAAGCCTCTGCTTTTGCAAGATGCTGAAGGATGTATATATATATATACACACACACGTAACTTCAAGTATTCACTTCAAGCATCTTCACGACCTAAACTGTATCTTACCGTTCTCAGAGGGCTTAGGGAACAACTCAACTCCCACCATCTATGAAAAATTGTACGAAGACTGCTGGCCAACAGCTCTGGAGTTAGAGGTTTCAGGGTTTAGGTTTCAAGGTCGAGAGCTTATGTAGGAATGGAGAGTTTTAGGATTTTGGGTCGCGAGTTTTCTTTCAACGCTGCCTGGACGTAAGCTAGAAAACCGCGGGGGGCATGTCTAGGTTGCAAGCTGTAGCACACTACAGTTGCCTTTTTTTAGGGCTGCAATATATCAACCCGGACCAGTTAACACCAAATCCCCTACCCAAACCCAGAGCCCAACACAAAATCCTGATTATGGTTTAGTGTTCCAAAACCCAATTCCCCAAGTCACAAACCCCCAAACCCAAAACTCCACACCTCAACCGAAAATCCCAAATCCCTGCGTGAATGCAACCCGTGGCAGCCCCCTTTTAACATAGTTTTGTCCGTGTAGGCCTTCCTTGTGGGTTTTCGTGTGAAATTCTCAGAGGGTAAAACGACACCAACGCATCACACTGAGAGTTGAAGGCCAAAGCTAGCCTCGCGGAGGCTGAGGCATGGGTGGGCTTGCTAAAATGGGGGGTTTCCCAAAATTAGGGGTACCCTTTTGGGGGTCCTCATAATAAGGACTATAGTATATTAGGGTCTATATGGGGTCCCCCTATTCAGGGAAACTACCAAACAGGCTATACAGCTTTCTGGGGTTGCGGGTGTTTGTTACTCCCCTCCCCCGATATTAAACCCCTCCACTTTGTGATGCAAAATATTTTCCGTACATTGAAGCATACCACGATGGGAGTGGTCAATATCAGCGGGTGGGGGGCTTTCACTTCTAGGGAGAGGTGATTAGAAGATAATATTAATGATCGGCTTCTGTGGTTTCTAGACCGGATGGCCTCAAGTGCTCAACTTTGACCTTGGGCCCTAAGCTACCGGCAGAGACCTTGGTTTTATTGCAACGTTGCGGGATAACATTCAAGGTGTTTGAGCCACCTTTAAACCGTTACTTCAAAGACCCATATGTAGTTTCCACAAAAGAGGGGTCTCAATATTGAGCACTGCTTATTATGAGCCTCGGTAGAATAACTCCCAAAATGGGGCCTCTGATTTTCAAAGCCTCTCATCTCATAGTTTAGACTGTCAGGTTGTCAAGGACATGATCGTATGGCTACTCCAAGACATGTCTCAAGGTGCTCAAGTTATGAAGAAGCACTTAGTAAGACTTAGTACGCTTGATGCAAATTTTTCATGAAATGCCTTATGATAGGAAAGCACCGTAAGTCCAAAGGTACAAGGTACTTTGGGTCATGCAGGATTTTCGTAGCAATCGTATTGGCAGTCCTGCGTCACGAGCCCGGTAAAGGCCAATCCAATGTCTGCTGAATGCAGTGCTCATTGGCGGCAGGGCAGCTTGTGAGCGTTTGGACTAGACCCTAAACCTTAATCCTTAAACCCTAATCCTTAAACCCTAATCCTTAAATCCTCAAACCCTAATCCTAAACCTTAATCCCTAAACCCAAGGATTCTGGGCCCAGAGCTAGCGCTAGCCTGCACTCTTGTTGCCTAAGCCTCCACCCAAGAGCAAACGCGAGATCCTGTAACATTGCTCCCTTATTCCAGTTATTTAGGCTCCAAGGGCCTACTAAGTATATATAGTCCCCTTTAAGTAGATAGAATGTAGGGTTTAGGGTTTCGGGTTTGGGATATAACAGTACCCCTTGAGCACATAGAGTATAGGGTTGAGGGTTTAGGGACATAATGGTCCCCCTTAAGTAGATAGAATATGGTTTTGGGTGTCGTATAATAAGATCCCCATATATCCAATACTCTATCTACTTAAGGGGGACTATAGATTGCCCACTTCCCTAAACCCTAAACTGTGAAGGTGCTTCTGCGGGTCATTGGGAATCACAAGGGCTCCAAAGGGTAGACGCACTCTTGAGGGTTCAGGGTACTTCTGGCCCGATTAACACTGATAGTTATTGTCAATTTATATCCATATGGGGAACTTAGGGGATTCAACATTGGGTTATAACTGCCCTAGACTCCTTGACCCTAAATCCTAAACCTTACACCTCCATATACACGTATGATCTTCGTGTAATACGTTTAAGGGACCCTATGAACTGTTCTACTTGGCTCATCATTGCCCGGACCTCCAAGCTGCCTATGCAGGCCCGGAAACCGGGCGAAGGCCCTATTTCCGCCGCAAGCTTAGGTGTGTTTTTGGTACGTGTGGGAAAGTCCCAACCTGGCAGAGCAAGCGTTTGGGGGTTCTACATCATGTGTGGGAATTTGAAATACATGAGGTATTATAGGTTTGTGCTGTTGTTTTCGAGGATGGGGCTTATTGAGGGGCATTTTGTTTACTTGTATGGTGCAGGTCTTGATGTTTGGCTTCCTACTAGAAGATGCCAAGTTGTGTTCTGCAATGTTGCATTCCCAATTGCCGGCAGATTCCCCTTAGCTTCATGTCCTTTAGGGCCCTCAACAGACCCTAAACTCTCTAAACTCTAAATCCTAAACCCTAAACACCCTAAAAACCCTAACCACTAAACACCCCAAACACCCTAAAGACCCGAAGCCCTAAACCTTTGAGCTAATCAGGCAGCCTCACTACTTGGACGCATGCTGGTCGGAGCCCCAAAGGAGCAGCAAGGTCTGGTACCAGAGCATGAACTACTGGTCCTAGGTTCCCCCTTAGTTAAGCTTATTTGGCGGAAGCTGCGGCTAAATAAAAGAGGGGGAGTCTAGAAAGGTAATTACTATGGAGGGGATTGGTAGGGAGAATCCATGACATGAAGTGTTCCGACAGTGAGCTTGTGTGGTGGCCTGTGTTTTTATGGACCCCAATGTAGAGGAATCCATGTTATAGACGCTGCCAAGAAGGGACTCCCAATTCTTGTAGACTCCGTGTGCTAGTTGTTCAAAATACCTGTTCCCAACATGGCCACAATGCGGGTTCCCTATTTGGTTAGGACCTTCCTCCAAGGAAATGTATTCCCCATGGTCCCTTGTTTAACAGGACCTTTAGAACAGCCCCCAGGTGGGACGGGGAGACGGTGCAGGTTAGAGCTCAGATGCTTTCCATGAGCTTTTTGTCGCTGGGTATGTCCTGGAGTTAGGGCTTAGGTCTCTTGAGCAGCCGCTACATCCTAAACCCTAAACCCTATTTTTCTAAATCACCTCAGCAATGTTAATGTGTCAAGCGCCGCCCTGCAACCCTCCACCTTGAAAGCACACATGCGCAAACTGCATACCCGCAACCAGAAGCCCTCAGCCCTATACAAGCCCTAAACCTTAAACCCTAAACCCTAAACCCAAAGCCACAAGTCAGTCCAGGCCTCAACGCAGGCTTCACAAGCCGATGTGGCGGCCGTCGGGCGCGGGATGTTGGACGCCGTGCTGCGGGTGCTGCTGGGTTGCTTGCGGATGTAGGGCTTAGCAGGGTTGAGGATTTTGCGCACGAGGGTTCAGGGTGTAAGGTTTTTTCTCCGGGATGAGCTTTCAAGGTTGAGACTTTATGGATTAGGGTTGAGTAAGGTTAAGGGATTGGGGTCTGGTAGGGTTTGGGGTTTGCGGTTTTGGGGCTCAAGGATGGGCTGTCGGGTTTCAAGAGCAGGTTGCTGACTTACAGTAGCAGGTACATACGGGTTGTAGTCTAAACTCCTTAAAGGGGGTTTTAGACGGGAGTGTTATAGGGGTTGTTAGGGGGTATACTAGAAGTTTAGACTCTGACTCATATGTTCCAAGTTCTTACCTGGCCATTCTCCAACATCTGCCCCAACGGCATCGCCAACTGCAGGGCCTGCTTTAAACAGCACCCAGAAACCCTAAACCCTAAACCGGTATAGAAATACAGTCGAGTCACACACCGATGTTTGCAAGGCAGCTGTCCTCACCTTGAAATCTCCCAGGATTGCTTAAGGCTTAGGGTTTAGGGTTTAGGGTAAAGCATGTAGGGCTTCTTCCAGGACTCATTCTTGTTCAGGTGCCTTGGTCAGGGTCACTTCGAAATTCCCACGAGCCATTCGGAAACGGACGAATTCATCGAACATGCACGTGTGGGTTGGTGGTGGCGAGTAGGGAATGGAGGAGCGAATCCTCGTAGTAGTAGTCCTGTCATGAGCCACAATCATTATTTCCCATAATATAATTCATGGAGAATCGAGTGGAAAAGAAAACATGACATAGAATGGAAACCGGAATTTCCCATATCTGTACTGGACATGGGTTTCGATTTGGGAATGAATTAGGGATTATACTAAACTACCAAAGGGACCTTTATGTCCACCCTTAGTGGTCCCTTGGTGAAGCCCACTCTTGACAGTAGTTCATATGAGTAGTATTTATTTGGGGGTATTATGGTACTCAATATAGAGTAAGATTATATCCTCCTTTTGAGGTATAGTATTTTATATAAAGAATATGATCTTATTGGGTTAAATCACCAGAAAAAGCAGTAGCTCATATCATCCCGGCTTCTCGTGCCTGTATCCACTTCCTTCATTCCCTACTCACCTCCCTAAACCCGAAACCCTAAACCCTAAACCATAAACCTAACCCCTAACCCTGAACCCTAAACTTCATTCAAGGGCGTTGGGCTTACCAACACGTCTGTACCTTGCTGCTGCAGGCCCTCAGCGATGGTGTCATCGCAGATATGGATGCCGCGGAATCAGAGGCTGTTTGACTTACCTGCAGCCCCATCATGCAGCAGCAGTTTGTTAAGTTCTTAAACAAGAAATAGTTGAACACGTGAAGGCTTAAAACCTTAAACCTAAACTAAATACCGTAAACCAATTGATATGACTTGGGGTCTGATCTGAAGGAGATTCCTTTGAGCATGCCTTTGTTGTGTCAAGATAGTGCGAGCCTGGGATGTGGACATAGGAACAGTTTACCGTAGGGGGAGACAAGATCCTTTGAGAGCAATGTTTTCAAGCCCCAAGCAATCCCTTAGCCAAAGCCCCTACATGATTCCTCATGGTATGGGTATGGGCTTGTGTAGCATCAGAAAGGAAGCTTGGTCAATTTTTCAACTGAAGCTGACATTTTCACGGATTCATCTTGTGTTCCGGCAGTAGGGTGAGGCAGCTCATTACTCGGAAGGAAATGTGAGCTTCTCAAGAGGGCATGCGTATAATCCCTGAAGGGGGCCACCTAATCTGATGAGAGCCCTCGTCTATGTCAGGGTCATCATGATTGCTGAACAGGTTGCTAACTGCAGCGCAGGGCTTCATGTTGTCAGCTCCTGGCAAGAAACAAAAGTGCAGTTCAGGGTTTCGGCGTCAAATCCCAAACATTCCCCTCAATCTCGAACAGGGAATGAAACAACGGCATACTGGGGCTGTACGACTATTTCTCGTGCTTCAGCCGTCAAAGCCTTGAACCGTAATCCCTAGTCCCTAGACCCTAAGCCCTCAACCAAAACACTTAACCGTAAACCTTTAGTTAAAGCACTGAACCTCAAACTCTCAACACCTCAACGCCGCGACCCTAAGCCTCCTTAACCTTAAGCTGCATAACTCCACATCCCTCCAAATTTTAAACCTTAAGCCCTAAATCCTGAATTCCAAAACCCTAGCCCCCCTAAACCCTACAGCTCACTTGCCGCAAACTCCTCAACAGCTCAACCCCTAGACCTTCAGTGTTGCCAGGCCACACGCAAGAGACCGCGAGAGGGGGAAGTCGAGGCCCTCATCTCTGGGTTTAGGGTTTAGGG